>PVKY010000599.1:0-44391 GCA_004027775.1 Bradypus variegatus
CAGCTAGGTTGCGCCCGGCTAGCTTGGGCTCAGCTGGGTTGCACCCAGCTAGGTTGCACTCAGCTAAGTTGGGCTCAGCTAGGTTGCACTCAGCTAGGATGTGCTCAGCTACATTGGGCTCAGCTAGGTTGCACTCAGCTAGGATGTGCTCAGGTAGGTTGGGTTCAACAAGGTTGGGCTGGAAGGTCTGTGGTGGCCTGGCGCACGTCTTCAGGGCCCTGGTAGGATTGGCTGGACAGCTAGACCTCTTCTCTCCCTCCTCTTGGAATCTGATCCATCAGTGGTCTAGCCTGAGCTTCATTTCATGGTGGCTGGCTCCCAAGAGAACAAAGTGAGACTGTAAGACCTCTGAGGGCTAGGCTGTGGTGTCACAAAATGTCATTCCTGCAGCCCCTGTTGGTCAAAGCAAGTCACTAGGCCATCCCAGCTTCATCTCAGGTTTGCTCATCAGACTTAAGGAGAGGTATAATTGAAGCCCCCTTGATGGGAGGAGTGGCAAATGTGTTTAGCACTGAGAGGCATTGTTAGTTGCTCTACTTGGAAACAAGCTACCGCAGGGAGTTTGTAGTTAGTTCAGGGGTGGCGGGTAACAGGAAACCACTACCCCTATTCCCTCTTACCCCACCCCCGGCACTTACCTCCCTGCATTTCTTCTAGTCTATCTTTCTCCCCTTAGAGGGCAGGGACACTGCACTGCCCAGCACAAGGCCTGGTTCAAAATAAGCACTAAATAAATATTTGTGGAATAAAGGAATCTACAAATTAATGAAAAGTGGCAGCCCCAAGTCATAGATATTCAAGAACTGGCAGGAGGATTAAGGCCAGAGAAGGGGTCTTGGGCTGGTGGGGCTGAATTTGGAGGATTGGGATAAGGTGTCCTGTGGCCTAGGGCAGGTCACTTTATCCCTCCAGGCCTCAGTTTCCTCATCAGGAAATTGGGGCTCATAATTTCAGCTACCTATTTATTTAAAGAACTTTTAAAGTGTGGCTGTGGTTGTCACTCCCATCTTGGCCAGAGGCCACCCCAGGAATAGGGAAGCACTGGAGGAAAATAAAAGTTCTGAAAGCATTGGCAAGTTGCTGTCAAACCCAAGTTCGGACCATGGGTTAGCCTACAACATACGGAGATTTGAGCAAATGGTGAAGTGGGTGGGTGGGGGGCATGGTGTCCTGAGTGTCACCGCAAAGACATGTTTGGAGGGGAATCTGGCCCAACACAGTCACATTTTATGTGTGACACTGTTGAGCAAGAAATGTGACTTCTTTGCTGGCCGAACAGGAAATCAAGCCCAGTATGTTACAGATGAGAAATTGCACAAGCTCTTGACAGAGATTCCAGGTTGCAGGCTGGCCCGGACTGGGAATGAGGGAGGTGAGCTGGATGCTGGCTGGGGAATGGGGCCACTATGCCCCAGGGAGAGCCCGTGGCGTGTCAAAAGAAGACAGGTGCCACTCCACTCCCGGCCATGTTGCCACACAGGAATCTGGACCCAGTTTTGCCGGATCTTCTGATTTACAATGTTCAGATGCTCATGGGAAAGCTAGTTTTTAGATATTAGCTCAATTTATTCTAAAACAGAGTCCTGGCCAAACTAAACCATATTTGCCTGCTGGTTTTGACTCACTGGCTGGCAGTTTATAAACTCCATTTAAGTGTTTGGGGGAGAGGAGTAGCAAGGCTTTTGTTATCTCCATTTTACAGATGGGGAAGCTGAGGTTCAGGCAGCTGAAGTGATTTACCCAAGGTCACACAGCTGGTTTGCAGTGGGGGTGTTAGAACGTGCCTCCCAACCTTGAATGGAGGAGTCTCTTTTCTATATCTTCCCTCTATGGGCCCTGTTTCCCACTCTCCAGAACAATCTTGGCAAACTGCAGGCACCTCCCATGTTTGAAGACAGAGAGCGTATTTCCCCTTAGTTTCTTATTTGGGGGACAGAGTTGATAAAGTCTTAGAGTAGACCTGATCTAGGTTAGAACTCTGGCTCCAAAACCAACAGCGTGACCTTGGCTCCTTTAACTTTCCTCTTTGAGCCTTAGTTTCTTCAACTGAAAAATGGGGTTGAGAAAGGCTTCCTAGAAGAGGTAATTTCTAAGACGAATCTTAAGGAATAGCCAAGTGAAGAAGTGACAAGGCAGGTATTCCAGGCAAGGGGAACAACATCTGCAAAAATCCAGAGACCTGTGAGCGTGTACAGTATTTGAGGAGCTGGAAGGAATCCTGCGTGGCTGAGAACAGGGCATGCCAAGCACTAGGGCGGGTGTAAGCTGCCTGGCCCCAGCAGGGAGAGAGCAAGGGGTCAACGTTCCCATTGTGGCGACGACATATGTCCACAGCACCAACTTGTCACTTGGCCTGAGTCCATGGGAAGCCGGAAGGACAAAAAGCATCTGAAACGTGTAAGTGGGGAGAGAGCGGCTTAGTGCACAGTGGGATGCGTCCCGGCTGAATGGGGCTTCCCCGCCTCTCACAGGGAGGTAGAGCCTGGGAACAGCCGCGGCCAGAGCCCACAGGGCCTTCTTGGAACTCACGAAAGACCGTGGCCCAGGGAGTCTGTTCTGAGTCAGGGCCCCGGCCAGCACATCCTCTTGCTTGTCTGCATCAGTGTCAGCTGTCACTCCCCACCGCCTCAGATGGCAGCTCCCGCGGCTCTCCGGAGAACCATCGAAAGAGCTTCTCTGCTAGCTGCCAAGGAGCCCCTGACACTAGGTGTCCCTTAGCCAGCCCGGAAGCCCAGCCGTGCCAGTGAAGCTCAGAACTCCCTTCTGGAGTTAAAAGGGTTCTGATGGGGCTGAGCCCCTTGGCCTAGGTCCAGGGACAAAGAAGACGCCAGAGATGTTAAGGAAAGATCCCTGACTTTGGAGACAGAACTGTGTTCAAATACTGGCCCTTGTGCTCATCCACTCATGTCATCTTGGGTGAGTCATTTCACTCCCTTCAGTCTTGGTGTCTAATCTGTGGGAGGAAGGTAGTGTCACCTTATCTATATGTTGTTTGGGGAATTGAGAAGATAACCTACACAGAGTGGGCGTGTTTTCAGGTCTCTCCTAGCATGTTTCTTAGGGGTTCAGTGAGAATAATAAAGTTGTATTAATGCAGCAGCATCTAGCCTTTATTGAGAGCTTACTAGAACCCAGGCACTGGGTTTCAGTGTAATTATTACCTGCATCCTATACATGTAAAAAGTAGGCCTTAGAGAAGGTAAATAGTTCACAATCATTGAGTCAGTAAAAGTGGAGCTCCAATCTCAGCTCAGCTGTCTTGACTCCAAGGTAGGTTGACAAAGAGCTGATTTCTTCTTCTTCTTTGTCTTTTTTTTTTTAAACATTTAAAACATACAGAAAAGCTGAAAGAATAGTAAAAATAAACACCCATATGCCCTCCATTTAGATGCAACAATTATGAACATTTTTGCTACATTTGCGCATGCTCTCTCTCTCTCTCTCTGTGTATGTATGTATGTATGTGATTTTTTTCCCCCTGAACCATTTGAAAATAAGTTGCAGACGTGGACAAAGAATTAATATTTACTGAGAATTGACTTGTGTATGTCTAAGGCCCACTTCCTTAGCCGCTATTAGATTGCTTTGCCTGCCATGCAGTAGAATTTGAATGTTGACAGCAATTGGGAAGAATAACTAGTATTATCTGCAACTTACCAAACACTCCACCTTTTTAAAGAATTCCTGTCTGTTCATTTTTCTGTCCACTTATCTACCCAGCTATTCAAAACATGCAACCATCCTGCCATTATCCACCAACCCTGCCAGCCAGCTAGCCAACCACCCAGTCCATACAACTTTCATGAAACCATCCTGCTATCATCCATCCATCCAACCATCAACCTGCCCATCATTCAGTAATAGCTATTAGTGGTTTCTTCATTTTCAGAAGAGGAAAGAGACACAGTGAGTGGTTAGATATCTTGCGGCAAAATGTGTAGTTGGGATTTTGGGATTTTGGGATTTACACCTGGGTCTGTTTGATAGCAAAACCTGTTCCCACAGAACTTAGTGGGGTGGGGTGGGCTTTACTCCTCACCCCCACCCCTACCCCCTTGGCCCCTGTTCTAGCCATCAGAGCACAAACCCAGGACAGCAGATGGCATCTTCTCTCCCAGCTGCAGTAGGATATGGCCCTTTCTCTCTAGGAATTGAGATGGGGAGTAGAGCCCAATGGCTTGGGAAAACTGAGGAGTGGCCTTGGGTCCACAGCCAACCAATGTGATGAGGACTCAGCAGGACTTTCATCTTCTAAAGCATTGAGCCACCATGTGGTTTCACGCTGCCCCCTTGCCTGGGTGCCCCTCACACCTTCTGTCTGGCTAATTCCTGCAGCTTGTTAAGATCAAGCTTGAGCATCTCCTCCTTTTTGAAACCTGTCCTGGCCTCTCCAGTTCTATGAGCAATGTTGAGCTTTCTGTCCTTGGTGGCCTCTGTGTCCTATGTGGTGCCTTGCATGTACCTCTTTTATATTGCCCGGGTCAGACCATGCTGCAATACTGTGTCGACATGTCTAATTTTCCTGATCATACTGGGAGACTCTCAGTCGTACTGGTTGGGTAGTTGTACAGTTGGATAAGTGAAATGAGCAGTCGGACAGCTGGAGCAATTGGTTGGGTGGTTCTGGGGCTGGGTTAATGGTTGGATGGATGAGTTGCTAGATGGATAGAGGATGACTGCATGAGTCGATGCATGGATTGGAGGATTGGGTAAATGATGGGCGGGTTGATGGTTGGATGGGTGGATGATAGCAGGATAGTTTCATGAAAGTTGTATGGATTGGGTGGTTGGCTAGCTGGCTGGCAGGGTCGGTGGATAATGGCACGATGGTTGCATGTTTTGAATAGCTGGGTAGATAAGTGGATAGAAGAATGAACAAACAGGAATTCTCCCTGCTGCAATTCTCCTTGGTGTATGAACTATGACATTTCCTTATTCTCCAGTGTCTAGCCCTGGAAAGAGCTGGCAAACAGCAAATTCCCCAGATTTGGTGAAATCTTCTGAGCCATTGACTGTAGGTTTGCCAAAGTTTCTGTACTAGGTAGTTCTGGAGAAGTTGGCTCATAGAATGAATTTCTATAAAGTAAATCCTATTTTCCCACTGACTTGGCTCACACTTTTGGAGACATGTTCCTGCTGTCAGGGGCTGGTGCTCTTGGAGGCTGGTGACAGGTGGGGGAGGAGCTGGAACTCCCTTGGGCATCAGCTATCCCTAGCTTCCACTCATTCGACCTTGAGAGCAGACTGATGCTGGCCACGAGCATGAGAGCAACAGCAGGGGAGCAGATTTGGCATCTGGTCCCAGAAGCCTCAGCTGCTAGTGGGATGCTATGCTGCTAGGCTTCTGGAATAGTGCACTTTGTCTCCTCCAGCCTTATTTGTTTCCGTTCATTTGTCTTATGTCCTTTCTTCCTATAATCCCACCCTCCCTCCTTCAATCCATCCTTCCATCCACTCATTCAGCAGTTGTTTATGAAAGCCTCTTGGGTCCTAGGGGACATAGAGAAGAGTGAAACATAAATTCTGATTTCAAAGAGTTATATCCCAGGAGGGGCAATAGTCCCAGTCTCCTTCCTCTTCTTCCTCTTCTTCCACCTCTTCTTTCCCTTCCACTCTTTCTCTTTCTTCTTCCTCTTTTCCTCTTCCATTATCAACATCATCATCATAGCAGCCTCCAACTGCTGAGTCCCAACTAAGTGCTGGGTGCTTTTATAACATGTTCTCAATTTATTGCTGTTAATACTCTGCATAGTATCAATCCTTGTTTTCCTGATAAGAAGTTAGTTTCAGAAAGGTTCAGTCTGTAATATATACCTACATGTAAGAGAGAATATGCTGCATGCAGAGGGGAACTTGTCTTCCATCCTGGGCCATCAGGGAAGGTTAGGATTTTGACCCATAGTGAATGGAATAAAGGACGTTTTTAGTAGGCAAAGGCCTAGAGGCTGGAAAGGGCAAGTTTGTAGGAGCAGGAATTTTTGTTTCTTTTGTTCACAAGTGCCCAGCAATGTACCTGGGAGGGCTCATTAAACAACTAGTGAATGAATAAATGAATGAATGCAGAATAGCTGTCCTTTATGGGCTCCTTACCATGTGCCAGGCACAGTACAGAGCCCTTTACTTGTAGATTTCTGTTTAGTTCTTAAAACAACTTCATGGAGCAGGTATGATTATCCCCACTTTGCAGATGAGGAAACCGAGGCTCAGAGAGGTTGCACATGACTTGCCCGTGGTCCCATGGTTCCTGAGTGATGGCGCTGGGGCTTGAACCCAGGTCTGTGTGACCCTGAAGGCTGCAGAGCTGTGTGGCTCCTCCAGAATTCAGCAAACGAGGTGGTGCTTCTGGGACTCTCTAGGGGCACAGAGTAGGGGCTGGGTATATGGTGTCCCTTGCCCCATTCTCCCCATTGCCCTTCTCTGGACCTCAGTTTTCCCATCTGGAAAACTTCAGGACTGGATCTGGCCTTCTCAGCTCCTTCACATGGAAGGAGGACCTTTCCTACAGCTGATGGGCCCAAGGCCACTGGGTCAGACCAACTGTGACCAACCCCATCCCGGAGAGAAAAGACTACCTGAGATTTCTCGATGCTCGTGTCCCCTTCCAGGACTCTCTTACCTCCGGGGTCTCTCCACTAGCTTCCCAAGGGGCCCTGAATTGGCCTCCAGACAGATCCACCCGGATGGCAGCACCCGGGGGCCTTGTGGAGGGACGTGTCCTCTGCTCCCTGACAGCGTCCATCCCAAGGTGCGAGGCTCCAGCTGCATGCGCCGGGCTGGGCCGCCGCGCTGTCTGGAGCGCTGCTCGGAGAAACAAACACAGCTGTGTTTATTCCAGAAATTACACATCCTGATAATCTGCTCACTCGGGGTAATGCCTCCCAGTTAGGATCACAGGGGGAGCCGTGCTGAGCTTCCTGAGTTTCTGGGCAGGTTTTAGTTCTCTATGACAGCTCTGCTGTTGGGTAGACCTTGGCCAGTGGATAGACCTCAGCCAGTGGGCACCTGGACACTTTTGGAATGCTCAGTCCTCAGGGTGGTGGCTGTTCTTACCTGGGCATGAGATGCTGGGAGGAGAAGACCTTTTGCCTTGAAATCTCCAAATTGGAGACTTGAATATGGTGCCTTGCAACCCTGGCCACACTGGGACATAGAGGCACATGGAGCTGTATTAGGAGAATATGACTTGGGATTGGATTTTGAATCTGATCATTCGTTTCTCTAATACATTTCTATGACTTCCTATTGCTTTTGGGATAAGGACTTACCCTTCCCATGGCTCAGAGGCCCTGCTTGGTCTCAGGCTCGTCTCCCATCATCCACCTCCATCTTGCAGTTCCACCATTTGGCAATGCCTTACACTCCCTAGGCTTCCTCCTGCTACAGGGCCTTTGCACTGGCTGGTCCTTCCAGCTAGAATGCTGTTCCCTTCCCTTGTCACAGGAATAGCTCTCACTATCCTTCAGAACTAAGCTCAAGTGCCACTTTGTCAGGGAAGTTTTTCCCAAGCCCCTGATAGCTCCCTGGGCTGATCTTTTTGCAGCCTTTGTCAAAGTCATAATTTTAGGATTAATGTGTTTCTTTGATCACTTCTCTCCCACCAGAGTATAATCTCCACAAAGACGGGGACCATGAATTCCTTCATTACTAGGTTCTCTGTGCCTTGCATAGTGCCTATGGCCTGTGGTGGGTGCTCGGTATATATGGATTGACTGGAAGAATGAATGAATGAATGAGCATTCTTGGGGTAAGTGAAAGGAGGATACGCTTCTGTTTGTTCTTTTGGGTGTCAGTTGGCAGAGTGCTGTGACATCCATCATCTTCCTTTAATTGAACAGACTGGTATTGAAGTCTGCAGGGGCTTGGCACAGGGCCAGGGCTGGGGTGGGGGTGAGGGGATGCAGAATGGATCAGACCTCAGGGCTTTGCCTTGGGAGCTCTCTCGTTGGACTTGCACAGCCCGCTGGTGGGAAGGGCCCCCTGAAATCGTGCTTCTCTTGGAGGGACAGACAAGGCTCCTCATACTCAGAGGGGACACGACTTGATGGGGCCACATGACTGGTATGTGGGGACAGACGTGCAGTCAGATCCCAGGGACTTCAGATGGGCCTAGGTGGTGCCAGGCATCCCTGAACTCTGGGGGCCTACAGCCTGGTGCCTTGATGCCAGAGCCTCTTACCAGCTGTGTGACTGCGGACAGGCTACAGTAGACAAAACAGACTGTCCCGCCCCGTGAAGCTTTCCTTCCAGTGGGTAAGATTGATGACAGGGATCTAGTTAGTAGGTCAGGGAGTGATCATGCCAAGAAAACTAAAGCAGAGAAAGGGGAGATCGAGGGCCAGCTGGCAAGGGGGTGAGGACAGGCAGTGCTGAGGAGGTGACATTTCATATAGACCTAAATGGAGCTGGGAGGGAGCCCCGTGGATACCTGGGGAAGGTGTTCCAGGCAGAGGGGACAGCCGGGCAAAGGCCCTGGAGCAGGAGTGTGCCAGGAGGCCAGGGAGGGAGGACGTGGAAGGAGGGGACATCAGAGAGAAACAGGGCCGTGGTGAGGGGTTTGCCTCTCACTCTGAGTTGGTGACAGGATCCGACTTGTGTCCTGTGTGAAGAAAGGCTGTGGGGGGCACTGGGAAGCAGGGGGCAGGGGGGAGACAGCTCAGAGTCCAGGAGAGGGATGGTAGTGGTCGGTGGTGAGAGGGCTTACTAAAGGGCTGTGAGTTTCCTCTGTCATCTCTCCTGCCTTAAACCATTTGGGATGAGGGAGATGAGAGAGTATCACACACCTCCGGGCCCCCACAGCCCGTGCTGCCCCAGGGGACTCTGGCGGTGGGGTGTGGTGTGGACACATCTCTCTTTTTGTTTCTAACATTGGTTAACAATTGATTGACAGCTTGGTCTCGGGGCAGCTGCATCGGTGACTCCAGCCCATTGCTTTCCACAGTGGGACTGTTCGGGGGTGGGGATGGGTGATGGAGGGCAGAGGGCCAGGGACGAGCCTGGCCTGGGTCTGGCTCCAACCTCTCAGGACTTGCTGGATGACTTTGGGCAAGTGCATTTCCTTCTTTGGGCCACAGTTTGTCTGTCTGTAAAATGATGCGGCGGGACTCGGCACTGTCCCCCCGGCCAGCATAACTCCCCCGCCGGATTGCTGGCATCCTCGAACCTGCACACATGAAATGTCTGCCGTGCTGGGATGCAGAGTGAGCTAAGCCTTGCTCTCCACCCCCAGGAGGTCGGAGTCTCGGTGAGAAGATGGGGCATAAACCCAAAAACTAAACCAGGGCAGTACTCAGATGGTTAAATAGAGCTGGGCTGGGGGCCATGGTGGCGGGAAGCTGGTTCTAGAACCAGACCACCTCGGTTCAAGTTTTGGTGCCTCCGCTTACTATATATGACCATGGATAAGTTGCTTCACCTCTCGGAATCCTGGTTTCCTTATCTGTAAAGAGTCGATAATAATGGTACACAGAAGCCAGAGCTGGAATGTCTTTGTCCAGTCTAGTGTCCCCAGCCCAGCCCACATCCAAGGGGAATTTGCCCGATCTCATGTGAGCCGTCCTAAGTTCTCCTTTTGCACCCAGATCCCCTCCCTTAGGGTCCGGAGAGCCTCAGCAGCAGTGGGCCCGGGAGGCAGCGCCCTCTAGAGGAAAGGACTCCGGGACTGTCAGACCATTTACGGCTGTGTGACCTCAGGCTCGCGCACAGCCTCCCTGAGCGCCAGGGCTAATAAGCGTCCCATCTGGGCAGTGGGGAGAATAAGGGGACATGATCCTTGGGGGTGAGAGGAGCTGTGGGGATGAAGCAAGAGCCACTTGGAAAAGGCTCAGAGGGTGAGGCTCGGCGGATACCGTCTTCCTTCTGCCCAGGTGTGTGGGCCAGCTGCTTCCGAGGAGTGGGAGCCAAGAACTGTAGGGGCCTGGGAAGGGTGAAGGGGGCTGGAGAAGGTGGGGGGCAGATGCCCAGAGACAGAGGAAGGAGGGTTCAGGGAAGGGCGTGGGGTGGCCTGAGGGACGGCTCTCATGGTTCTTTAATTTTTAGAAAACCTTTCCCCGTCGTCATATAATTAAGAATATTTTTAAAATGTCATGTTAAAATAAAAATAGTCCATTTCCATATGCCCTCATTTCATTCCACGCCTTCTCTAACACACACACACAAATGACTAGCTTTTAAACGTGCTTTTTGTGCCTCCGCCTAGAGGGTTCTTATTTTTGCTGTGGGGTAAATATTTAGGACTGTTCTCTTATTTTTGCAATGGGAGGCACTCGGGGGCCTTTCCCAGCAGCTAACCTTGCACAACTCTCTACAGCTTACAAGGTGCGTTCACATGCGCTATCTCAGTCCCCACACCAGCCTCCCCGCGGTTGTGGGAGGGGGTGTCGCTGTGAGCCAGCACTTGGAGGTCCCATCGCCCCATCTTCCTCCTTTTGCCAGCAGCATCTAGCTCAGGACCTGGCACATTACACACACAAACTCAAGTTAATGTCTGTTGAATACAGATGAAGAATGAGGCCCACCATAAGGATGAGGAAACTGAGGGTCAGAGGGGTAAAGGGATTTTCCCAAGTGGATTTGCCCCAGATTCGGCCCCAGGACTGTCCGTATTTTCTGTGTGTTCCCCCTCCCTGGCTGCTTTCCTAATCAGGAAGATGGGAATATCAGGACCCAAGGAGGAGAAAGGACCTGTGCAAGGTCACGTGACAATAAGTAATGATATGAAGGACAAATGTTAATCCAGCATTGGCTTTACAAAGTAGCATCATGTAATAATAATTAGCATGTACTGCAGCCCTGCCATAGCCTAGACTACTTGCCAGGTATTCCTGCTGTCTACATTGCCTGGCTGAACCTGCCACCGTGAGGTTAGTCTATTACTACCCCCATTATAGAGGTAAGAAAATTGAGTGTCAGAAAGCTGGGATTTGAACCCATGACCTTCTGACACCAAAGCTCATGATCATAACTACTACATCAGGCTGTTGGGTATGATTTGGTGGAGGCAGAGGCAGGAATTGAGCCCAGGACTCTGGACTCCTGGCCTCTTGGTTTCTAAAAAGAAAACCCAGCCAAGAGACTGCCTTTACTGGGAGCTCCTAACCAGGGGGAGGTTGGAGATCTGCCCTGGGCCTCCCACTCAGGCCAACCTTTTGGACTCTTTTCTCTCTTGGGCTCCCCGGTGAGGGTTATAGGGTCCTCGTACTCTGTATATTCTCTTCTGAACCTCATAATATCCTTATGAGGCAAGGCAGGGCTCCCCAGTCTTCAGATGGGGAAACTGAGGCCCAGAGATAGTATATCCAGGAGAGTGCTACAGGAACATCAGGGCTCTTTGCTGTGGTTCTCAACTTCTTTTGAGTCATGAAGGGTTTCAAGAAACAGACCAAAACTATGAACTCCTCCCCTCCCCAGAAAGTTGGAAACACATGCACACACGTTTGTGTACAATTTCAGGGGATTCAAAGATTAAAAGCACCTGTTGTCTTCCTCTGGGGTGCTGATGATAGTGATGACACATCCATTTTTTGAGCACTTATCCTGTGCCAGGCAGGGTGTTTGATGCATTACGTATATGGTCTCATTTAATCCTTACAGCAACTCTGAAAGGGAGGGAAACTGAGGCTCAGAGAGAGTGACAGTCTCGAAGGCTGCACAGGTGGGAACTGAACCAGCTCTGGCACAGTGTTGAAGCATCCTCCCGAGGTGTGCCCAAGAACAAGGGGCTGTGAGGAGATCCAAGCTCCATGGTTATTTCTGCTTTTGGAAAAGGAGTGCTGGCTTACCCCAGGGCCTGAGAACTGGGCATTCCAGTTCCTGCTGAACTCCCACTTACTAGTGCTGTGATTTGAGGGCCTGTAAGAGAGCCCCTCTCTCAGTTCCCTGTGTCAGGAAAATCCTGCAATTTAAGCTTGACTCTTTGGCTTAAGTTCTTAAATTGTCCCTCCACCCCAGGAGAGCCTGATGTTTCTTACAGGGCTCTCACAGCTCTTTGGAAGTGAGTCTGCCCTGAGAGCAGACTAGGGGAAGAGGGCTGGGGAGTTGACAAGGTCACTGGACTTAGAGCTGGGCCACTGCCTGTGTGCCCCTCATTAACAAAACAGTCTCAAGGGTTCCATATAGGGGTGAAGAGCGTTGGCTCTGGAGTCTGATGGGCCTGGGTGCGAATTCCGGATCACCCACTTACTCTGTGACCTTAGATAGGTCATGTTCCCTCTCTGAGCCTCAGTTTTCTATCTGTAAAACAAGATAATACAGAGGCACATAGCTCTGTGCCTGGCACAAAGGAAATGCTCGATAAAGATAATAATAGTTTGTCTTCGTTGTTGTTGCCGTAAGTGGGGGTAGACGGGAACCTACAGTCTATCCTCTACAGGATGTGCACCTGTGGTATCTGCAGGGCCTCCCTTTCCCCCTCGGCTGGAGGCAGGGCTTCCTGGAGGAGGACTGAGTGCAGAGTGAGCGGGCTGGTTGGGGAGAAGATACAAGAAGGCCCTCCTGCTTGTCGGTGTGGGGAATGACACCCAGGGCCCAGAAGCACAAACCACCCCCCCTTTTCACTTCCCTCCCAAATAATTCTGGAGGCAGGATGGAGCTGCCCCCAGTTCCACAGACCTGCTCAGCCCCAGTTGCTGGTCACTGTACTGGCCAAAGCATGATTCCTCGGGGGGAGAGAGGGAATCGGAGCGGGGGGGGGCTGTAAGCCACTGTCTGGTTCCCATGGGCCCCAGGAAGAGGCCCCTTCACAGCTCCTGTGCAAGGGCCTGTGGGGCTGGGCGCAGCCTCTGCAGCTCGACGCGTATGTGCCGCTGACACTGGCAGGGTCACCATGGATAAAGGCGCTGCCCAGACCCGGGTCCCAGCCTGGAAAGGGGCTTTCTTGTCAGGGAGGAGCCTTTATTCCCAGTGCACTCTGGGCTGGCGGCAGGAGGTCACCCAGCCTCGGAGGAGAATGGAGCTATGGGGCTGACGATGACTCGAGGGGAGGAGGGGAGGAGGGGGTGGCTGGTTTGGAGAGCTCTGCAGCCCCCTTGGCAGTGACGCTCAGGGCAGATTCTGAGGAGGAGATGTAACCAAGAACTTGGGACCCACCCCACTGGCCACTGCATTTCTGTGAATCTAGTCCCTGGCCCGAGGAAGACTTGGGCCAGTCAGCCAGTGCCTCAGCAACCAAGCTGGTTGTCCTTTTCAACTGTACCCCTACCACCACCACCACCACCCACCAACCATTCCACCTACTCCCTGCCTCTCCATCCCTCCAGCTACCATTCTGGACTATCTCAGTGCCTCTTGACCCCACACAGCATCACTGCTGAGTCTTCAGAATTACATCTCAGACCATGTTAACTCCCCTCCTTGAACTCTGGGCTCTGTGTTGTCTGAAGATTCAAGGTCAACCCCTTCCCCTGGCTTGCCAGCCCGGCTGTTTCGTGACCTGGCTCCTGATGACCTCTTCTGCCTGCCATAGTCATTCTCATCCAGCAGACTCTAGGTTTCATACACTCATTCCCTAAACTCCTGTGGCCCTAGACCTGTGCTTACCTAAACTGGGCAGAGAAGGCCCTTCTCTCACTTCTCGGTCTGGCAAACTCCTACTCATCCTTCAAGGACCAACTCAAATGTCCCCTCAAATATAAAAGGAGCCACATTTATATCTACTCTGTACCCACCCTCAGTCCTTTATCCACAACTCTTTTATAGATGGCCCTTTTTATACCAGTGCCTCTTCCACTAAACTGAAAACATAGAGACTTTCTTATCTGATTCATTGCTGGGTTCCCCGGTGCCCAGCACACTGTTACCAGCAGACTCTCAAATCGATGTTTTATGAGTGAGGGAATGAATGAATACACTGTCTGCCCGTAAAAATTTGATTCCTCCTCTATCCTAGAGGCTTTTACAACTCGGCGTGTTACCCCCATAAGACTTTGGAAGTGGGAGGAAATTATCATAATGCACAGTCTGTTCAGATGCCTCTAAAACAAGGTAGAACCTAGATTGAAGCAGGAGCTGGGTTTCAGGCCAGATAAGGGTGGCTCTTATATCGGCCCAGCCTTGAGACCAGGACTAATGAAATTTTAAAGATGAAAAACACTAGCTCATCTCAGAGATGAGAAGTCTTCACTTTGGGACTGGACTGGAAGGATTCTTGGGGACCACCTGGCCCAGTCTCCTCTTTGGGAATGATTTGTATAGAAGCACAGATGGCTTTATTCGCTTGAGAGTCTGGTCCTAGCTTTCCTTTCCCTCTTTCCTTTGTCACTTTCTTATTCCCAAATATACTTGGCTCTGTCCATGTCTATGTTGATGGTCTTTCCAAAGACTGAAGACCCCAAATGTTCTTGGTCCTCCAAACCCTCAAGGATCATTTGTAAATAATGATGGTAGTCACTGTGGTAATGGTTTCCATTCTCTGAGCGTGAGTGTGAGCCAGGTCCAGTGCCAAGCTGTGCTCCTACTTCTCATTGATCTTCATAACAGCCTTCATGATCAGTACTACCTTTATCCCCATACTGCAGACAAGAAAACCAAGGCTCACGTCGGCAAAGTAACTTCCCAGAAGTTCCCCAGCCAGTATGTGGCAGAGCCAGGACTCAAATCTCCATATGTTGACTTCCTTGCTCTTTCCTTTTCTAGGGCCACACTGCCCCCTTTGACCTATTCATTCATTCATCAAGACATTTGGTAGTATTAGTCATTTCAGCCATTCATTCATTCCTTGCATTTAACGACTATTTTCCTAGGCCTACTGTGTGCCAGGAAAAGTTTCTGCTGCAGAGACTTTCGGGGGGGGTAAGATATGCGCTGGGCCTTGAGGTTGGCAGAGAGGAGGAGAGGCATTCTGAGGCCGTGATGACAGAACCCCTCAGGCCGAGGTACACTGCATCTGTTGGACCCTGCAGTCCTTGAAATGGTGGTGGTACAAGGGTGGTGCCTCTGTGGCATCAGCCCCCAGCGGGCAGGCTCACGGGTCTCAGCTGACACTGTGAGTCAGGCTTAGAGTTTTGAGGTCCGACTCCATGATCTCTAGTCTTAGCTCTGCCACCTTTTCACCACGTCACCCTCCCAGAGCCTCATCTCTGAGATAGAACTAACCAGACCTAGCTTACCTGGTTATTCGAAGATCTCAAGGGGCTCATCTGTGTGAAGGGCCCAGCGCACAGTAGGTCAGCCGTAATCCAGTCTGCGGCATTTGTGTTGGCCACAAGGGAGTCGGAGTTGGGAGAAACAGGTCCGAGCCTGCGCCGCACAGCAGCCCTGGAGGGGGGTGGGGGTGGAGGGGGGGTGGGACGCCACCTCCCCTCCCCCTCCCCACCCATCCTGGCCTGGAATCAGCCTCGGATTTGATGAGTGATTCATAACCTGACGCTGCAGAAAGGGGTGCCGGGCTGCAGAGGGGCTGCCCAGGGTTTGTGGTTTTGAACGCAGAGAAGAATTCCCTCGTCGGCTCAGGGTAGGATAACTTACTTGTTGAGGGAGACATTTTCACAAAATAAATCCTTAGAGAAACCAGGCGCTGAGGCAAGAGAGGCCTGGCGAGGGATTATCTAAATAAACCCCGTTTTTGAAGCTTCAGGCCCCAGCAATTTGCCTGAGCCTTTTGTTGCTTCCTTGTACTCAGCTTGAGGTCCCCAATGTCCCTGAGATCGTTTTGAGTGGTACCAATGCAGCTAGGCCCTCTCCAAGTGGGTGATGTCCCCATCATTTAGCCTCACTGAAATCCTCTTCCACTGGGGACATTTGGGTATCATTCTTTTTTGGGGTGGGGTGGGGGGTGGGGGTAGAGATTGTTGTCAGCCTAATCTGCGCTGTATATATATATATTTAACAAGGGTAATATTCACATTTTCGGCAGGGCAAGTCTCCCTTGTATGGGATTGTCCTGCCCATTGCAGGATGTTTGGCACCCCAGGCCCCAGTCCATGGGACCCAGAAGCACTCTGCAAAATCATTGTGACAACTGTAAGTGCCTCTACTCATTACTAAATGCCAGCAGGGGAAGGGACACCACAGCCAGTTGAGTCCCACTAAGCTAACCGCAGCCTCATGTTCTACCACCGTGAAGTTCTTGCCATTCCTTGAACGCACCCTACCCTTTGCTCATTCTGTTCCCTCTGCCTGGCATGCCCTTCCCCATCCCTCCTTCAGCTCAAATGTTACCTTCTCTGGGAACCCCTCCCTCCAGAGCCTGCACCCCAACATTAGACTGGCTCCTCCACCTTACGGTTGTGTGGCCTTGGGCTCATTCCTTCGTCTCTCTGAGCCTTGTTTTCTTCCCCAGTAGAATGGGAAGAACGAGAGAAAAGTTCTCCCCCAGCTGTGGGACCATCTATGTAATGTCTTAATTTGCTCCCCAGCGGAGTTAGCACTTAGCAAGCGTGAGCCAGCCCTTTGCCTGTTGAGGGCCGGCCTGGGATTGGTGCCCTGGCCGTGCACTGTGCTCCCCTCTGCCTGCCTCTTCTCCCCACCCCGGGACTCCTCCAGTCAGGCAACTGTGTCCTGACCATGTTGGCAAGGAGGATGCTGTGTGGACCAGCCCCAGGGAGTGCAGCTGAAGGTGGACAGTGACTGGGGCTGGCTTTGGAAAATCCCTCCCCCATCCCGTAATTTGGTTTGAGCGTGGTTGATCTCCCACCTGAGGCCCAGGCGGGCTCCCGGGGGCAGCCTTGGGAGATGTCTCCTCTCTCACCCCAGGGCTGCTGGCTCTTGTCTCCCTAACCTGACACCTCAAGAGCCTGTCCCCTCCACTTTATCCCCCTCCGAAGTAAGACTCCTTAAAACCAGGTTCCTACAGCAGTCTGTTTTCCTTCCCCATACGACACCTGGCTGCCCTCCCCCCAGCCCGGAGCCCCCCAGTCTCACGCTTATCTAAATCCGAAGCCCTCCTGTCTCTCCTTGGGAGATAAGGGATTCCCTCTCGCCCAGGCAGATTACCGTAGTTACATGTTAGGTGCTCACTGCCTTACATTTAGAATAAGTTCTGGTATGTAGTAGGCACTTAATACTTGTTGAGTGGGTGAATGGACTGTGTCCCCCCATCTGTTCCTCCTGTTTGGAGATTTGGAGTGAAATCTAAAAGCCTCAGGGAAGGCAGGATGCATTTGCTCTGACAGCCTGGTTTTGTTCTTATCAGGAAGGCTAGATCAGTTTCTCACACTGGCTCCAGCTCAGTTTAAGGAAAGTAACAACAGTTACAAGAAGGGCCGTCCTTGACTGAGAGCTCAAAATGTGCCCTGAAGGGGGCTAATTACCTTCCATGCCCATCCCTGAGATGGGCGCTACTGCCCTTCCATTTTAGAGACGGAAAGGTTGATGTTCAGTGTGGTTCCAACACCTGCCCACACAGGTGAGTGGGAGAGTCAGGATTTGAACCAGGTCTGTGTCTCCAAGGCCCAAGCACGTAATCACCTCCCACACCTCCTCTGCACAGTTGTATTTTATGTGCAAAGCCATCTCTATAGAAGGGCCTGCCCAAAGCCCCTGAGTGAGTGAGTGGACAGGGGCCAAGCCAGGACAGACCCAGGCCCCTGCTCCTAGGATTCATCCACATTGCCTTGCAGGCCTTTATGAGTCCAAGGGCCATATTGGCCCAGTGAAACTCAGGGCTCATGGTTATGCAAGAGAGCCCAGAGCTGCTGCCTTGGGGCTTGCCCCAGCTGATGTAGGAGGATGCATGGAATGGCATGGTTTGGAGCCCGCAGCCCTCCTGCATTCAGGGTGGGCACTGGGCCGGTTGGGAGCAATGGAGAGAATGTGGGATGAGGGGGTGGCAGAGAAGAGGATGGGAGCTGGAGCTCCGCCCAGTGTTCCCAGCCCCTGAGCCTCACCCAGATCAGAAAGGGCAATGAGGTCAATGTCATCTTTCTGGGGGGAGAAGTTCAACTCCCAGATTTGCCCAAGGGCCCCTGCTCCATCCCCATTTTGACATTAACTACCCTCATTCAGTTACTGACAGGCATTTACTGAGCAGTGTCTTAGTGTCCAGGCTGCTTGAGAAATTCCACACAATGGCTTGGCTTAAACAATGGGAATTTATTGGCTCACAGTTTCTGAGACTTGCTAGAAGGCCTGCTTCCTTCCAGAGTCAGTAGCCTTCTGGCTGGCTGGCAATCCTTGGGTTCCTTGGCTTTCTCATCACACAGTGATGTCCTCTCCTTTCTCTTTCCTGCCGATTTCCGGCTTCCACCTCCTCCCTATAGCTTTTGTGCCACCTCCAGTAATAGGCTTAAGACCCCTCCTGATTCAGTTGGCCACACCTTAACTAAAAATAAACTAAAAATAGGATCTTCGAAAAGTCCTATTTGCAATGGGTTCACACCCACGGGAATGAGATTAAGACCATGTTTTTCTAGGGGTACCTAACTCTCACTCATTCTATAATAAGCACCTGCTCTGTGCTAGATGTGGTACCCTCTGGAGCATGGTGACCACTAATGGTCACATCTCCCCAGGGCTCACTAATGCCCAGAATATCCCTAATTCTCCGATAGGCTACTGACTTCTGATACCAGGAGGCTGCCCGTTCTATCCACTTCCTTCTCATGAGACTCAAGCTGAAACCCTTGGCCTCTCTGAGCCTCATTTCCTCCTCTGTACAGTGGGATGGTCATCCCTGCCACACGATGCAGTTGGGTAGATTAGTTCTCTGAGCCCAGATCCTGGCGCATAGTAGGCCTCCCACCAACAGTGATCCCACTGCTTCTGGTCTGCGGCCCCCAGGCTCTGAGTCAGGAAGCCTGATCTGGCATCCAGGGCAGCAATTAGTGGAGCTGCATTTATCTGGACCCCCAAATTAACATAGTGGAGGTCTGACAAAGGCTTTATAACCGACTTATAAATTTGTTTCTAATGGAAATCACCCTTTGACTCTTTAAAAAGTGTCAAATCACATTTCATTATTAATCACCTTTATCAAAAAATAATAAAATCACCCCTAAGAAACAGATTGCTGCAATCAGTGAAATCAGTTACATAACCTCTTTGGAAAACAGTTTTGTAGTTTCTAAGAAAGCTAAGCATACACTTTCCCCACGGCCCAGGAATCCCACGCTCAGATATATACCTAAGTGAGATGACCGAAAAATTAGACTGTCCATGGGAACTTTGCTCGTAACAGCCTCAAACTGGAAACAACCTAAATATCCATCAGCAAAGAAATGGGTAAATAAATCATGACGTATTCACCCAGTGGAATACCACATAGCAATAAAAAACAACAGACTACTGATAACACACAGCCTCACGGATAAATCTTGAAATCATGCTGAGCGAAAGGAGCCGGACACCAAAGAATACATACGAGTGATCCCGTTTATATGAACTTCAATAATAGACAAAACTAACCCATGGCGATGGAAGTCAGGAGACTGGCTGCATGTGGCAAGGGAAGGTTGTTGATGAGAGAGGTGCACAAGGAACTCTCTGGATCGTGGTTACATTTGAAAAATTCATGGAGCTGTGCACTTAATATCTGTTCACTTTACTGCATATAAGTTATACTCCAATTAAAAAATCAAAAAATCCAAGCATCCTCTCTCCCCTTTCCTAATACTTTGACTTTGGGTGAGTGACTTCACTTTTTTACTCTAAAATGGAGTGAGCACAGAAGGTTGTGAGAACTTAATGATCTCTGCTGGGGCCTGGCAATCGGTGCTGGGCGATGGGGGCCTATGGTGATGTCGTTGAGCAGGGCCCAGGCTGGGTCACGGGTGGGCTGGCAGCCGTGAGCCCAGGAGGGGCCTGGTGGGTGTCCATGGATGTGACTGGTGTGTCTAGCTGACACTAGTCTGGTTTCTGTGACAAACTTCAGTTCATCTTTCAAAACATATCTCCCCCTGCCCACCCACTCCCCACTGCAATCAGCTGGCAAAAGTAGGAACACAGCCCGATTAGGACATTTAATTTCTCCAGGTGCCACCAAGGCTTGGTGGGAAAGGCCTCCAACTGTATAGTAGGTGTCTCTGCTCCGATGAAAATCCAGTAATGGCTGAGCACCTGCTGTGGGCCAGGCACCGTGCCATAGGCTGGGGGTGCTTCAGTAGACATGACCACACAAGACCCCACCCTCACGGAATGTAGAGCCTGCTGGTAGAGCAGTCTGTCATCAATGAATTTCATAGACATGGGGCAATTACATCTTTGGTTTTAAGGGAGGATTGGATCTGGTAGGGAGGCCAGGAAAAGCTTCCTGGAGGAAGTGACACACAAGGGAGACCTGAAAGATGAGTGGGATTTGACCTGACTCAGAGTGGAAGGGAGAGTGCACTGAGCAGAGGGAAGAGCTTGGACAAAGACCCAGCAGGAGCCTGGATTCCTAGTGGCTGGAAGGACCTAGAGTGGCTGGAACAGAGAGATGGAGTGGCCTGCAGGCTCCTGATCAAGTCCCACCCAGTTCTTTGAGCAACTGGAAGCTGTTCCAGAGCTTTCTGCAGGGGAGAGATGAGATCTTGAAATTGGCCTTTTGCATAGAATAACAAAGCCTCAAGGATGGGCCACCTACCCTGTAGCTATGCCCTGTGCCTGGCCCTCTGGACATTCTCCTAATCCTGACCACCCCCTGCAAGGGAGGGCTCACCTCCAAGATGGAGAAGTCAAGTTCACAGAGCTGTTAAGTGTTTTCTCATGACCTTCCAGCCAGGGAGTGGAGGCGCTGGGACTCAAACCCAGCTCTGTCTGAGACCATGTCCACTCCCTTCCCACTGCCCCCTTCTGCTCCTCAGCAGCCTCAGGGTATAACTCCCTTAACTTCTGAGTCTTGCTTTCCTCATTTCTGAAAGGGGTTAGGACCTGCCCTGCCTCCTTCCTCGCATGTGTGGAAAGTTGGACGAAACAAAGGATGAAGTGAGAAACAGAGCAGGTCAGCCTCTCAGTCCAAGTCCCTTATTTTACAGAAAGGGAAACTGAGATCCAGAGACAGGGGTTGGCTGGCCTCAGTTCACCCAGCCAGTTAGAGGCAGCGCTGGGATTGAAACGTGAGTTTTCCCGTCAGCTGCTTCCTACTGGAAACCCAGAAGGAACGGTGGATGGGAGAGAGCTGCCTTCTCCTCTGACCTTGCTCGCTCGGTTGGGGGCTCGAGCCAGGCAGGCTTTGTCTGTCATGGTCAGAGCAGCTGTGGCCACCAATGAACCCAGGCCGGGTTAATGGCTACCATCTACTGAGCACTTTCTATGTGCCAGACTCTGTGCCAAGGGCATTTACTGAACTGCATTACTTAATGATTGCCCCCGCCCCCAGGTGATGAAGTCACTTGCCCAAGGTCATGCTTGAATCCACGTCTATTGACCCGAGACCTCCTGGGCTGCTCCAGGGACTCTGTCATCTGGGAGGGCAACTCCAGAGGGATGCCTTCGCACAGCCCCAAGCACGGCAGGTGACTCACCCACCCAGGGGGAGGCAAAGCAAACACCTTTGGGTGTCAAGTGGCCTGTGAGCTGGCATTGTCAGACCCCCAGTCATCAGGCATCTCTGCCCGCAAGGGCGGCCTGCGGAGAGCAGGTAGGCGAGCCATCAGGATGCCTCTGCTGTTAGGGGACTCAGGTGTGTCCTGTCTCATTGCCTGGCATGAACTCATTCGGTTCCTTTTGTTGGTGACAGGAGCTCTAGAGCCCCTTGTATTAGAGGGGCACAGGTCTGCTAGAGGGGAAGGACAGTGAAGTTGGGCAGGCCTCGCTTTGCTGCTCGTCAGCATGTTACTTGCAAATCACATCACCTCTCTGTGCCTCACTTTCTTCATTTGGCAACTGAAGATACTAGTGCTCACGTAGAGGGGTTGTGAGATGCCAGTGAACAAGATTATGTAAAGGACCCAATGCAATAGCCTGGTGCTTAAGGACCAGGTGGCTCTGGAGCCCAAAGTCCTCGTTCAAATCCTGTCTCCACTACTTGCCAGTGGTGCAAGTTATTTATCCTCTCTTGCCTCAGTTTATGCATCACTAAAATGGGGCAGATAATCTTACCTATTTCACTGGGTTACTATGAGCATTCAGTGTGTTTCTACACTTAAAACTCTTAATGACTGGCACAGAGTAAACACTCAGTAAGTTTTGACTGTTGTTATTATTTCTTTTCATCTTTCCCTCTCAACCTGATTCCTTTCTCACCTTGGCTGCTGGGAAGCTGAGACCAAACATTGTTTCTTGTTTACAGTCATTGTCTCGTGCCAGGTTCTTGAAAGAATTCTCTTTCCCTTCCCTCTAAGAGCTTTCTGGGTGCCTTTTTGTATACATTTAATCCAAATGTCCTGTTTTATGTATACTTTTTATTATAAACTTTCCTCTAATCCTTTCTAGAAATAGCAGAATATATGGTATT
Source organism: Bradypus variegatus (assembly GCA_004027775.1). NCBI lineage: Eukaryota > Metazoa > Chordata > Mammalia > Pilosa > Bradypodidae > Bradypus > Bradypus variegatus. The sequence goes on from PVKY010000599.1 coordinate 22,304, forward strand.
TTATGAAAACTGACAGGATAGGCTGCACATGTCATAGAGCCTCTTGCCTGTGAGCTCCTTGTGGTCAGGGCCTGTCTTGTTTCTTTGCACTTGTGGCTTTGCTGGTTACCCACACATATTGGTGCCCTGGAAACTGGAGCGGAGGGCAGGGACCAGGATATCCCATTTCCTTTGGATCCTCCCATCCCTCACACTGCCTGGCCCAGGACTGGGCACATGATAAGCATCTTGCAGGGCCCTGCAAGTGAACCAAGGTGTTCTAGATGTGACAACAGGAGGTTTTTCTTGATGTCCAAGCATAACATCGGTTCCCACTGATTCCTGGTTCCTTTTTGAGGGAAGGAGAAGGAAGCTGAGGGTATCAGGCCCAGGATGGAGAGGATGGGACATCACCTCCTCCCCATCCCCACGGTGGCTTGGGTCCACTTGAGTCATTGCTTCATTTGTTCATTCAACAAACATTTACTCAGCTGGGCCCCCATGGGGTTCCAGGCCCGACACCGGGGGTATTAAGTTAAGTCAGGGGGTCCCTGCCCTCATAGAGTGCCCTGAAAGACAAACAGAAGAATGAATATGCGGGGAGAATGCACGAAGTGCTGCAATTACTGTAATCAAGACATGAGTTTTTGACACAGGACCTTTTCCTCGAATATTGAATTTATTTAAAATAATAACAGCAACAATGACTATCGTTTATTTATTGATTGCTAACCTGGTGCCTGGAGCTGTGCTGAGCCCTTCCTTACCCTGCATTATCTCACTGAAAAAACCACCCCCAACCCTGCCACCCTCCAAGGTAGGTAATTTTACCCTTATTTTGCAGATGAGGAAATGGAACAGAGCCGAGACTGACTTGCCCAGGGCCACACAGCTGGCAAGTGTCAGAAATGGAATTTAAAGTTCAGAATCCCACCTCCCTGTGAATAGAACTGGGATGGGATAGTATAGATTGGGACTGACCCCGAAAATCCTGGGCAGGTGTTGGCTGTGGCAGTTGGAAGGTGTTCGCTAGCAGGATCAGGAGGAGGAAGGGATGTGGGATGGAGGGAGGGACAGGGGAGCAGCTGTGGCCTGGACCCTTCCATGGCATCAGGGGTTTGCTGTCCTAGGTCATCAGAGCTATAGTTTGGACGTGCTTCAGTCCCGTGTTTGCAGGGTGTCGCACAGCACAGACTAAAGGGGGAACACGGAAATGGCATTAAATAACACTGAATCACACGGTGGGAAAGTTCCCCTTCCCTTCTCCTCCACGCCTGCTGATTACTCATGGAGAAAGTCTCTGTTTCCTGCCAACATGTCTCTAACACCTCTCTGACAACCCCTAATCTCCCTTTTCAGTAGGAAAAAGCAGGCCTCAGGCTCAGACCTTACCAGGGAACTGGAATGTCAGGGCATGGTCTTGTTTTCATTGTGCTTAGTTTACAGTCATCTTCCATTTGTGTATTTTTATTTAACAAATGCATATATAGCATTTTGTGCTGGTGCTTTACAAATATTAACTCATTTAATCCTCACGACACCTTAATGAGCTAGGCACTATTATTATCCTCATCTGACAGATGAGGAAAAGTGAGGCACAGAGAGGTTAAGTAACGTGCCTGAAGTCACACAGCTCGTGAGTATCAGAGCAAGGACTTGAACCCAGGCAGCTGGCTCCAGCACCCACACTCTTATCCACCTTGCTGAACTGCTTCTGGATGTAGGAATCTGTGCTGCCTTTCTCATAATTACTGTAGTAACCTGATTTCTCCTTTATTAATAAATTTATTTCTTTAAAAGTAGGTGAGGCAATTTAAAAGTAAAATGAACCCCAGTGGTTATATGGAAGTGGCTGAAGTCCTAAATGTAGTTCAGGAATGACTGAAATTTGAGGCAGGCTGATCTGGTTCGAGCCCTTCATTTGCTGGAGAGGGGACAGGCCCTACCCAAAGTCATACAGTGGGTGAGCCTTTAAGCCGCCAGGGCAGATGCGGCCGTGCTCTCCCCTGCCACCCATGTCCTGCCACCCACGCCTGTCTGCTTCCTGCAGTCAGGGCCCATGGGGCGCCAGGCGGCAGGAGCACTGAGGTGTGCTGATGCGTGCTCACCTGCCTGGAGGTGTCGGGTGCTGTAACAGGATCTCTGTTATCTCTGGTGTTCCCTGCACGGGCAGGCCCCAGCCCCAAGGCCGGAGCCGAGCTGTGTCAACATTTTAGCCTCCACCGTCCTGACTTCGGCACATGTCCCCCAGGCCTCAATATGGCCTGAGCAGGGACTCCTGTCCTCAGCCTGCTGGTCAGAGCTCACCTTTGCTACCTTTCCAGAAGGTTCTACAGGCTCTGCTTGGGGAGGCATGAGCTGACCCGGGTTTAAATCTTGGTTCCGCCATGTGGCAGGTGGCAGGGTGTTTAGCCCCTCTGAACTTTGCCATCCTCATGTGAAAAGTGGGGATGAACCAAGTGGGGATGAACAAGAATGAGAACAAGTGGCTGGAGGGATAATGAGGTCAGGTACCTGCTGCACAGAAAGGTAGTGGCAGCATCACTGCTCAGCTCCTTTTGGAGTCACCAAGCTGCAAGGGCCACCTCCTTGTCCTGGTGGCCACCAGCTTGCCCTTCTGTTCCACGTGGCTCTGGGAATTGGCCGGTGAACCAGGTCTTGTCCCCATTGCGGAGATGAGGAAACCAAGGTCCCACATTGGGGGCAGGCTTCCCTCTCCGTCAGGCACTGGCCTGGAATTCCTCCCTGCAGGCGGTGGCCCCAGGCGCAGGCTTTGGACCTGGCTGCTCACCAGCTCTGTGTGGCGTTGGACAAGTCTTTGTCCCCCTCCTGGCCTCAATTTCCTCATCTGTCATGTGGGGTCACTGTGAAGTGTGAATGCGATAGAAGTCCTTTGTAATGTCTCAGGCACTCAGACATTTCTTTGTGGCTATGCGTAGGCAGAAAATCTCACGGCTACATTCTTTATTTTTTTTTTATTCATTTTTATTGAGGTATACTCACATGCCATGCGGTCATACAAAGCGTACATTCAGTTGTTCACAGTACCATTGTATAGTTGTGTGCTCATCACCAAAATTAATTTTTGACATTTTCATTACCACATACACAAAAATAATAAGAATAAAAATTAAAGTGGAAAAGAACAATTAAAGTAAAAAAGAACACTGGTTGCCTTTTTTTTTTTTTTGCCCTGTTTTTCTACTCATCCATCCGTACACTGGACAAAGGGGAGTGTGGTCCATATGGCTTTCCCAATCACATTGTCACTCCTCATAAGCCACATTTTTATACAATTGTCTTCAAGATTCATGGGTTCTGGGTTGTAATTTGATAGTTTCAGGTATTTACTGCTAGCTACTCCAATTCATTAGAACCTAAAAAGGGTTGTCAATATTGTGTGTAAGAGTGCCCACCAGAGTGACCTCTCAGCTCCTTTTGGAATGTCTCTGCCACTGAAGCTTATTTCATTTCCTTTCACATCCCCCTTTTGGTCAAGAAGATGTTCTCCATCCCACGTTGCTGGTCTAGACTCCTCCACATTGTGGCTACATTCTTTAAAATACCGCTTAGATGGCCCATGCCAGGGGATTTTTAAAACCAATTTCCAATAAAGCCTCCATAAAGTGTTTTCTGGAATTTGGTCCAGGCTGATGTTTTGTTTCCCCTTCATTCTTTCAGTCAACATCCTTTTCTCTGGTATCCACTCTGTGAGGCACTGCAGGCTGGAAGAAAGAGCATGGGCTGCCTTGGATTTGCATCCTGACTCCCACACGTCCTCACTGTGTGACCCTGGGCAAATTGCTTCACCTCTCTGAGCTCCAGGTCCCTCGTCTGTAAAATGGGGATGATAATAGGACTCCTCCCCAGGTTGATGAGGGGATCAAATGAGTCACCATGTGCAAAATGCTTGGCACACATCCTGGCCATGGCAGGTACTCCGTGAGCAATGACCATTCTTGTCATTTTGTTTGTACACACCAGGCCTCCACTGGCCACTCATGGACCAGGCAAGTGAGTTCTGCAGACGTGTAAATAGGTCCATTCCCTGCCCTGGTGGAGGAAGCCTGGGCACCAAACCCAGCCTGGGTGGTCGGGGGAGGAAAGGGCCCACCAGGCAGAGTTCATTCAGCAAGCTTGGAGCCCTGAGCGGGAGCCGTGTCTGCCTCTGGCCTCGCTCACGCTGCATGTGGGGGAGAGGCAGGAGATGAGGCTGCCCAGTAGACAGGCCCCCCGGGGACAGTTTGTCGGGGAACTTGACAAGGTTAAGGATCTTCCTCGAACATCCTTTCACTTCCCCTCAATAACCTTGCACAGATCTATCATCCCCATATTTATCTAAACCCTTGCTGGACCCATTTATATCCTCAGCCTCTCCAGCTTTTCGGCGTAATGAGCTCCAGATGTGGTGAGGAGGCCTTCCAGAAACTTCCGCCTCAAGCCCGGAGGGTGCTGGGATTGTGGGTCTGAGTCCCCGTCCACCAGCTCCATGTCCTGCAGGATGGGAAGAACTTGGAGCCTGCTCCCTGACCCTGGCTTCGCCCTTACCCAGGCCTAAGACCTTGGGTTAGAGGTAGTGTCAGGCTCCTGTGGAGTTCCAGGCCCTGGCTGGGGTCCTAGACCCCAGGCCCAAGAGCTCTGCATGCTGGGGTATATAGGGCTCCTCAGGGGGCTCCCTGGAGACATCGAACCCAACCACGGCCACCCCAAGAGAGAGATGGGGCAGCCAGAAACTCTCTCACCCTGCCAAGATACCAGGGATATCCTGAAACCAAACCAGAATCCAAGAATATGAGGGTTCAAAGGGGCTCAGGAACCTTTCTGTTGTGCAGTTCCCAGACGACAGGGCAGTCTTGTTTCCCTGCCATCTCCAGCCATATTCTCGCTGTTGTTCTTTAAATGCCTCACCTTTCCATTTACGCAAGTGACTGTATTTAGAGGGAGAGGCCATATCCCTGCTATAACCAGCTGTCAAGGCAAGAGAAACAAGACAAGGTGATTCCGCTGTGGCTGCTCACTCCCCACAGGAAGGAGGGCCAGGGTTTAGGGACTTGGAGGGTCCCAGGGGAGCAAGCAGACACATCTGAGGGTGTGTGCCTGAGCTGGTCAGTGCCATGGGCAGTGGGGCTCCAGTTCCCCAGGGCCCCATATGGAGCTGCAGAGAAGACTTCTCAGTCAACGGCCCAGGAGGAGTTTCTCCAGTGGCTCTGCAACCATAGTCAAGGGTGCTCTTGGTTGCCCATGTACTTCACGTGGTTCACTGCACCCCAGGGTGAAGGTTGGAGGATCCCATGGACACTAGGGCCCTAGGGCAGAAGCGAGCAGGAGCCCCAGAGCCAGTGCTCCACCAGGCTGAGCCTGAGACCCACTCTCTCTTTGTTGGAAAAGACCAGCACGTTTCTCAAGTCGCAGCAGCCCCAATGGTGACTTTCTCCATGAGGGATCAAAGGATTGAAGAATGAGAAGGGGAAAACGTTCTCACTTGATAGTGTTCTAGAATGCAACCTCAGGTCCCACTAAATCCTCCAGCAAACCACCCTGGTGAGAAAACAGAGGTCCAGAGACGGGAAAGGGCTTGTCTAAGAAGGGAAGGGGCTGGTCCAAGGCATGTGACAAGCTAGTGGCAGAGCCAGGATGAACGAAACCCGGCGTTCCCAACACTGGGTTCCGTTCCCCTTCACTGCACGGACCTGCCTTCCTCAAATTCATTTAAGCTTACTTGAACAATTTTTTAAAAACAAAGACCAGGAAACATTTTTACATGGAGGCACAGGAGGGGATTCCCAAATCAAACAGACGGAAGGCTACCTTCAGCCAAGCTGTGGTCCGGCATAAGTAACCACAACCTGGGAAAGGCTTATCTGTCCCAGGTGTTTCCCTCCCTGCTTCCAGACCCAGTACCGGCAAGGTGAAGCGCTGAAGCCTTTTTAATAAAGGAAGGACGGGGCAGAAGGGGGAGCCATCTCCCTGAGCTGCAGGGAGGCTTCCTGGAGGAGAGGTTTCCTGGGGGTCCTAGATGGGGTTCGAATCCCTACTCTATCTCTGGCTACATGACCTTGGACAGTCACTTTACTGCTCTGTGCCTCAGTTTCTCATCTGTAAAATGGGGATGATACAGTGCCTATCCCACAGGTGTGTTAAGAGCATTAAGTAAGTTAATACTTTTAAAAAGCTTCGAATTGTGCCTGGCATAGGCACTACGTGTGTTTGCTGCATGTGTTTGCTGTTATTATTGTCATGATCATCATCATCATCATCATCATCATCATCATCATCATCACCATCACCACCACTAGGCATAGAGAAGAAAGGAAAGGGGAGCCCCTTGTATTTAGTACTTAAGGGGGACCAGGCACTTGCCTGCAGTTTGCATGGCTCGTCTCATGCAATGCTTGGGACAGCTCTCAGATGAGCGCAGGTGACGTGTCCAGAGTCCACCGTCATCGGGGTGCAGCCTGACTCTGGGCACACAGATGTCCACGACAGGGCTGACTAGCATGGATGGCAGCAAAGGTGCAGAGGTGGGTACATGTGGTGACAGAGCCAAACCTGCTGGGCAGAGGACTCCTGGTGGGGGCAGGAGGTTGTGGATCAGGCCAAAAGGGGCAGCCAGGGCTAGCTCAGGAATTCCGGGGGAATAAGTTTGCACTTTCTCCCACAGGCACTGGGGAGCCACCAGCAGGCCATGAGGAGGGAGTGACCATGATAAAAGGGGTGTTCGGGAAAGGTCTGTGTGGCTGCGGTTTTAGGATGGATGGGTGGCGGAAAAGTCCAGAGGGGAAGCAGGAAGCTTAGCTCAGGAGCTGAACTGAGAGGGTCCCTTGAGAGATGCATCAAGAGGCCTCAGACAAAGTGACCCCCAGCACCCCAGGGCAGGGCCCAAGGCTTGAGGTGCTGACTGGACCTCGGGGAACTGACCTCCTTCCTGTGGAACTGACCTCCTTCCCATGGAAAGTTTGCAGCTTTATCTGGAGTCTCTGGAGGGGCATCCACAGCTGGGTTGAGCAGGACTGGCTGCCTGCAGATTTATGAGGTGTGGGGGGAAGCGGGCCAGGGGTGGGGGCGACGGGTGTGGGAGATGGGCTGGTTGGGAGCAGGGAGAGCAGGAGGATGTTCTCCAGCCCGCGGACGCGCTGTGACCCTGTCTTCACCGTGGAGCCCAGCTGGCTGCAGCGGACGGTGCAGTCTTGTACACCACACTCGCTGTTGCTGGGGGCCTGCCCTGGCCCGGCTGGAACGTGGCACCTGAGCCTCGGTTTCTCCTCAGACACCCTGAGGGGTAGGTAGAGAGGGGCTGCCTGTGAGAACCTTAGATAGGAGGAGACTGTCCCCGTGCTAGATGGCCAGGCTGCCAGTAGAAAGAACACAGTGGATCCTCCGATACCAGGGTCAGAAGATATCCAGGATACATCAAAAAGCAGAATGCTGTTTGTTAAGTAAGATCCCATTTGTGACTTTCAAAGGAATAAATATGCATTTATGCCTCTATCTACATTTTATGCATAGTAAAATGTAGAAATGTTATCTAATTGTGGCTTCTTTGGAAGAAAGGGCTTTAACTTTTCACTTTATAACCTTCTATCTTATTTCAATATCTTATAATAGACATATACTTTTCTTCACTTAAAAATTTTGCCGGATCTCAGGGTAATGGTAGGGGCAGTGTCTGGGAGAGAGAAGGAAGGGCCTTCTCTGAGCTTGCGGGTGATGGGTGGGTGCTGCTGCAGGGGTCCCTCCTGTGCTCAGGGCTTGGCTTGTTCTCTCCCTGCTGAGAGCCCTGCCCTCAGGGAGACCCCAGCCTCACTGGGGAGACCCCACAGACCCACATGGATGAGCTCGCATCGTGAGGCCATGGTAACGTGGATTCAGGCAGGTTCCAGGGTGTGTCGAGGTAGGAGAGACAGTCGGGGAGGGTCTCCCAAAGGCAGTGGGCATTGAAGGGTGGTAAGAATTGACTAGATGGGAAAGAGAGCAGAGGGTGTTCTAGAAGGGATGCTAAGAGCAGACATTGGAGTCAGACCGGTGTGAATTCAAATCCTTCCTCTTTTACTTACAGCTGTGGGATCCTGAGCAAGCTTTGACATCTCTCTGAGCCTCAGTGCCTCATCTGTGTAATGTGGACCTGACGTTATATAAGGATTAAAATTAGGCTGTGCTCACTATGTGCATGCTATTAATTTTAGGGGTAGGGGTCCTAAGACTGGGGCCCCAGAGTGCTTGAAAGTACCCTGACAGATGTCCAGGACCCCAACCCAGAAAGGCAGAGGGCCAAGGAGGATTGTGTAGAGGGGACATGGAAGGGAGGCATTTCCTCCTAGGAGGGACTTCCTGGGTAGCTGGATGAGGGCAGAGAGACTGGCAGCTTGGCCCACGCTCCCCAGAGCCTGGGTGTCACAGTGGCCAGTTGGCACTCACGTGCATGGGCTCTGCCTCCCCTGAGTGGGATACCGTGCTGCCATTGCCCGGTCCTGAGCCCTGGAATCTGAAGCCGGGTGGGATTCTGGCTGCTGCCTGGAGCCTTGGAGACTGGGATTCAAGCCCCAGTGCCCTTCTCACTCATGCTCTGTCCTTGCACAAGTCAAGTCCCTCTCTATGTGTCAGTTTCTCCTTCTGTGACATGAGGGGGGTGGACTCATCGCTGAGGGCACCTCAAACTTGAATGGTCTGCATGAGACTGGAGCTAATCGTCAGACTCCAGCACAGGGCCTGGTACCCGTGGGGGACCCAGCCAGCATCTGTGGAACAAGTAAGTAGTGAATGAATGAACACACCAGAAAATAACTGAATTGGATCATGAATACTTCCTCAGGGCTTTTGCACTTGCTATTTCTTTTGCTCAGAACATTCTTTCCCCAGTTATTTTCCTGGCTGGCTTCCTCACCTGCTTATGAGGCATCCGGAAGGAGCACTGGACCTGGCTTTGATCCCAACACAGCCACTAATCAGCGTGGGCCTCGAGCAAATCCGTGGGCTCACTGAGCCACAGTCACCTCACCTTGTAAAGCGGGGACACCAAGACTTGCCCATTTCCCTGCTTCATGCTGCTGGTGTGCCCTGTGCACCCCCTGCCTGCTGTGCCTGTTACCTCTTTTGGCCCTTAGTGGTGGTCCTGTCTGCCCCATCCCTGCCCCCCACCCCATCATCTCCATTGCCCCAAGGGCTGGGATTTGTTCCTCTCCCCAAGGCTGCTGTACAGCAGATCCCTAGTAAAGTCTGATGAATGAATGAATGTCCACGCTGTGGGACTGTTCTAAGAAAAGCATGTGACAGTGAAGGAGGACGTGCCCTGCCAGCTGGAAGGCCCTGTGCCCAGTCGGGTGCTCTGCCCGTGGCCACGTCCATGTGGCTGTGCCCCAGGCTGCCCCACTGGGCAGCTTTGAGCCTCTGGGCAGAGAATTCAAAGCAGTTTCCACTCACATCACCACTGCATATACACACAGACACACCCCCATTGCGTCCATTTGTGTGTCCTACGTTAGAGGAGGTGGCGAGAGTGTCTATTTCGCAAGGGACAATTAACAGCTCACTTTCCTCGATGACGGTCACACACTCTAGAAGGCTCTCCGCACTCCTACCCCCATCCCGGCCACAGCCACAACCACACTGGCTGGCATTCCTGCAGCCCATGGCCCAGGCAACAGCCAGCCTGGGGGGCACTCAAGAGCCCACCCCCAGCCCTTTCCTGCCCCTGCAACACTCTCTCTCGGCCATAATCATCAGGCTTGTGCTCTTTATAGTTTTCCAAATGCACATCCTCCAATTTGCTCTACATGCCACATCTCTGTAACACGATGCGCCCATTTTACAACTGAGAAAACGGACTTGAAGAAGTTCATGACTGGCTTACTCAGCGTAATCTGACCCAGCCTGTCCTTCTGGACCCCATGGTTTGGGGGTGGGGGGGTGGTATTCAAAAACCATTTACAGCCCAGGGAGGGGAGAGGCACATGGAAAGGCGGGCTGAGCTAGCCCAGGAGGTGATCTTTTAGCTGGGTCCTGAGACTGAGCAGAATTTTGACAGGTAGGGTAGGCCAGGGGAGGCTTTTGACTCAGGTAAATTCCGGGCGTGGCAGTGGAGCTTGGCTTTTTAAAAACAGAATGGCTGGCGTATGGGGTAGGGAGGGCAGGCAGGAGGGGAGGGGAGTGGCAGGAGAGTCAATCCTGAAAGCTGGCACATAGTAGGTGCTCAGTAAGTGTCGGTGGAATGAGCACACAGTTGCACCTTCACCTGTGGGTGGTGGGGAGCCACTGATTATTCTTGAGTGATAGAGTCTGTGCCATTTTGGGGAAAGGGACGACTCTGGGGAAGCAGTGGTAGGGTCTAAAACAAGTCTCCTGTGTGTGTTTGATTCTGAAAGTTCCTTCTGCCCCACCCCATGGCTTCTCCCCAGCTCCTGCAGTGCCATCCCTGCCCTTAGGGAGGGAGCAGCCTCTCACTCTTCCCAGAGCCTGAGGCCCTGAGAGCCCACTTGTCATCCTGGTCAAAGGAGGGAGTCTGTCTGTCTTTCTCATATGCTCCCCAGTCCAAGAGGGGTGGCATAACTAGGGGAGATGTGAGAGATGGAGGCCAGGCCAGCTGAGCACACCCAAGGCCCGAGTGGGTCCCTTCCCCTTGCTGGAGCCTATTTTTCTCTCCTCTCCTCGGGGGGCCTCCCCACCATCCCAGCTGTACCCCAGGGACAGTGATGGTGCCAGCCTGGGAGGATGGCTATTTCGGACAAGACTAAGAGCGTATCTAGCCTTTTCCCTCATCTTCTCCACTACTCTGCATAGGAGGAATTCATGGTCCCGTTTTTCCAGATAAGGAAACTGCAGCTCAGAGAGGTGAATTCACTCCCCCAACACTGCACAGCTTAGCCCATGGTAGAGCCTGGTGTCCAGAACCCATGGTCTTTTCAAGCACAGGTGCAGACTGATCCAAGCCGGCGGCATCAGCATCACCTGGGAAGCTTGTGGAAAGTATGGGTTCCCAACCACCAATCACCAGCCTGCCCCCAAGATTCTATTTCTTTTGATCCTGCCTGGGTAAGGGACAGCCAGGACTGGTGTTTGCAAAAGGTGCCCAAATCTGTTGTGATGCACAGCCAAAATACAACCTTGTGCCACTGCTAAACAATATTAAAAGCATCACAAATTATGGGAAGAAAAAGAAAAATAGAAACAAAATGAAAGAACATAGTCCAAATGTTGGCAGTGGCCGTGCAGGGCTGGAAGGACAACAGGGGCACGATGATTATCATTTTGTGCCTTACTTTTCCTTTTGATTTTTCCACAATTCCAAATTGTCTATAATGAACATGTATTGCTTTTACATTGAAAAAAGAAAATCACAGCGCATCTGTTTGGGAACCATTTGGAGAGGTGGGTGAGAATGGGGCCTGGGGTTGTGATCACACAGACCTGAGCCAGCTGCCCTGTTCTACCCCTCCCCAGCCTCTGGGACCTCCCTGGTCAGGGCACTTGATCTCCTGAGCCTCAGTTTCCTCATCTGTAAAATAGGGATAAGAAAACCGCAAAGTGTTGCTGAGACTAGTAGGTAAGATTAATTCCCCACGGTCAACAAATTTCCTCCCCCCCCCTTTCTGGTAACAGTGTCCCTGTCCCTTCTATTGACGTCTCTTTCACCAGTGCCTTGTTGGAGCCTTCTCCCCTACTCTAGCCCAGACCCTCAGAGACTGTGGGGTCTGGAAGGGCTTTGGAGGCTCCCTCAGCTAACCCCATTTTACAGAAGGGGAAACCGAGTCCCAGAGCAGCCATAGGACTTGGTTGCTGGCTCCATTTCCCCAGCCGTGGGAGGGGGATGTACACGTGTTTGCCGCGCCCCTCTCTCCCTGCCAGCGCCTCGCGCAGTGTGTGTGAGGGGGCAGCAAGTCACCATCTGTGTTTTCCAATAAAAGAAAATGAAAATTGAAGCACATTAAAAATAGCTCAATTGGGATTCCAAGCAGGGCTCTGAGGCCTGCTGTGGCAGAGACAGCCAGCCGCCACCCCCCTCCTCCAGCCTGGCACCATGGGGTCACCTGAGGCCAGCGTCTCCTGGGGGGTGAGCAGAGGGACCAGGACACTGAGGTCCAGGGGGACCCTAATTCCAGGTTCCCAGCTGCTTATGATCTGGGGTTTTGGGGTTCCACTGGAGACAGGAGGAGATGGCCCATCACACTGGGCAGACCCCGGGCCCCCCACCCCCAGCCAGGAGCCTCTCTCCACAAAACAGGTAGATGCACAGAGGCTGCGGGAATGGCGCGAGCATGGGCTTCCGAGCCCACCCCCAGCTCAGCCCGAACTTCCCGGCTTTGTGACCTCAGAAGCCCCTTCCCATCTCTGAGCCTCAGAGTCCTAGTTAGAAACTGGGGTGATTCCAGGAGTTTGCTCCTTCCGTTATGTTAGAGGATGAGATGAGATGGCGTCAGCGAGCACTCGGCTCAGCCACTGACAGAGGGCAGGGGCTCCACAAATGGCCGTTATCATCGTTCTCAGTATATTTATTTTTTCCCCATGAATTGGGGATGTCATGAGCCGAGCTCTAGGGAGCCCGGATGAGGTAAGGTGGGTGGGGCCTTTGCACAGGCTATGGGGCTCACCAATGAGGAGGGGGCAGGTGACTGTCCAGGAGTACTGGCTCCGTGATTCAAAGGTTTCTTCCCCCACTGAGGGTCCCAGCCCTCTGCAGAGCCCTCCTGCACCTGGGACCTCAGCTTCCCTCTCTACGGCAGATGAGGATCTTATCTCCAAGGCCCCACATTCAGCAGCCAGGCCCGAAGCAGAGGCCCACGCCTGGCAGGCCTGGCAGGGGCGGAGTGACCCGGGAGTGGACGGGGTCCAGATCAACCTGTGGGTGTGGGGCTTGTGGGGATTGAGCTGTTACTGGTGTGCAGGAGGCAACCACTTTCTCCATTAAGGACGGTGTGTTTTATTGCTTATTGCAGTAAGATGTTTCTCATTGCCGCTGTAGAAGTTACCACGAACTTTGTGTCTTAAACCAACATAAATTTATTCTGTTAAGTTCCAGGCCGAAATAAAGTCGGCAGGGCGGCACTCTCTCTGGAGGCTCTAGGGGAGAGTCTGTTTTCTTCCCTTTTCCAGCTTCTAGAGGCTGCCTTTACTTCTTGGCTCATGGCCCCATCTTCCATCTTCAAAGTGCATCCCATCACCCTCTGCTTCTGTCCTCACAGCTCTTTTCTGAGCTCCAATCCTCCTGCTTCCCTCTTACAAGAACTGTGTGATGACATTGGGCCCACTGGATAATCCAAGATAATTCTCTCATCTCAAGATCCTTAATTTAATCGCATCTCCAAAGTCCCTTTGGCTGGGTAAGGCCACTTATTCACTGGTTCTAGAGATTAGGAGGAGGAAATCTTAAGGGGACCTTATTGTGTCTACCACAGAGCCTGCCTTAGCCCTAACCAGAAGGAGGTGGCTAATTTACTAAGAATAACAATATATAGTTTCCTTTCATGGGGTGCCAGCTTTGTGCCAAGTCATTCAGAAATTTGGATTATAATAATGAAGGTCAGTGCTTCACTGAGCACTTACTATAGCCAGACACTGACCCAAGCACTTTCCGTGCATGATCTCCTTGTGACAACCACCTGCCAGGCAGGTACTGATTGTTCCCATTCCATGGGCAGGGAAACTAAGGCTCAGAAAGGGAAAGAAGGGACCTGTTCCTGAGGTCCCTGGATGAGGAAAGCGGCTCACATCTACAGCTGACTCAAATCTGTTCTCTCAACCCCCTGGGAATATGCCACCTCCCCAGCGTTCAGACCCAACACCTGGATTCCACAGCCATGCCCGCCTGCCTTCCCACTTTTGCTCCTCTGATGGTGGGTCAAGGCTGCCCTCGCCAGTCCCTGGGTTCCTCTGGGCAGAGGCCATGGCCAGGGTGGACACAGCATATGTGCTCAGTGGGAGGGCGTGCTGCAATTGGAGGCGAGGGAGAGTGGGAGGGGGTGTTGAGGACTGGGTGTGGGAGAGGGGAGCTGGTGTGTGTCTGTGCCCAGGTGGGAGTGGGAAGTGGGACTGGGGCTCAGACGATCCAGGTACCAGGTCTGGCCAGACTTGGCCCTGATCTTCCTTTCTGAAGCTTTTTATCTGTGTAGTGGGGCTCCCATCACACTCTGTCCCCACGCAGGCTGCTAGGGGGCTAGGGGAGGTCTGGGAGAGCAAAGCGTCAGGAGAAAACAGTGCTTTGAAACCCCCTAATCCATGCGTGAGCACCACCCCTGTCCTCTGCTCTAGCCCTGGGGCTCCCCAGTTTCCTGTCTCCACCTCCCAGCCAGCTTTCTGTGGCCATTCTCCAGGTCTGTCACTGGTTATAGGCCCTGGTCCCTGCAGGCTCACCCTGGCATCTGTGACCACCCCCCAGGCTGCCTCAGTCATCCCATCTCTAATGGGTGCTGCCTTCATAGTATACCCTGACCCCCTGACTACTTACCCTCTGCACAAGGAGCCTCCTTCTCCCCAAAGATGGCCTGCTCGGTTCCCTGTTGTCAGAGGGGAAAGAGGCCCAGGTACAGGAAGGGGGGCCTCCCTGCAGGAGCACATGCCATCCATGACCACCCAGCAGCAGGCTCAGGGAGGATTCCTTAGAAACTCCTTGTTCATGGCATCCCCCATCAGGGCCTTCCTACCTCCCCCGAGAGCTCAGCTGTAACGGGCGGGAAATGGAACAGATAATTGCAACTTTAAATAAGGCCAAGTGAACACTCCCTGCCAGGCCCAGCAAGAGGGACTCTCTGAGCTTTGAGGAGAGGTAGCTGGGAGCCCCAGACAGTGCTCAGAAACCCAATGCTACCACCAACTCCCTGGTGACTCTAGGCAAGTTACTGCCCCACTCTGAGCCTCGGTTTCTTCATCCATTAAGTGGAGACCAAATGGCATCCCTTGTGAAAAGCAGCTAGCACAGTGCCTGGCACATAGTAGGTGCTGGTAGTAGCACATAGTAGGTGCTTGCTAGCTGGAAGTTATGATTATGATTATTATCCCTGTTCAAATGCAGCTCCCCTTGCCACCCTCCTCAGAGCTTCTTCTGGGAGCCATCTCTGTCCCGTTGGCCTCCGGATAAATGAGAGTTGATAATAATCAGGGTTCTCACCTCTTCTGAGCTAGGCTGACTGTGCTGGGCCTTGTGCTTTCACACATTCGCACCTGTGAGTTGCTCTTGTTTATTGCTCCCACTCCTCAGACAAGGTCATAAAGGCTGCACTCCTGGGGATGGTGGGAGGAGGGAGGAGCAGCAGGGAAGGGGTTGGGAGCCCCCTCAGCTGGTGGGGACGGGACCACCCACCAGACACCTTCACCCTGTCAGGGAAGAATCCTGTCCCAGTGGGGTGCACACCAGCATGGTGAGATGCTTGAGGTTCCAAATCCAATTTCCCAATTAGAGCAGGAATTCCTGAGCTGGCTCCTACGTCAGTCTGACGGGGCTGCTCCAGGCCGCTGCCACCACGGAATTCCTGGTGAGGAGGAATTCCTGTGCGGGGGTAGGGAGTGGAGAGCTGCTCAGGGTGGGGAGCTGGCTCCCGGGCAGACCAGCAGGGCAATGTGGCCGACAACTTGGGGGGGCTGCTCCTTGGACATACTGGACACCAAAGGCCAGTCCACTTAGCACAAAGCTTGTCCACTTAGCAGCCCAGCATTTCAGGACCCCAGCTCCAGGCCAAACTCCAGGCCAGGAAAGGAGATCAGACACACCCTGTAGTGAGAGCTGGGATCTCAGAGAAAAGGCATCTAATCCAAGCTGGAGGATTGGGGGGTGGTCAGGGAAGGCTTCCTGGAAGAGGAGATGCCTGAACTAAGTCCTAAAGGACCAATAGGAATTTTGCACACAAAGGAAGTGGGCATTCTGGGCAGAGGAAACAGCTTGGGCGGGGCAAGGAGGCAAAAGGAGAGCTAGTGTGTTTAAGAAACTCATCTTTCCTACCCCTAGGCCTTTGCTTGTGCCCAGCTGCCTGCCCTTGATACCTGCATCCTTTCAAGAGAGGGTGTTCCAGGCCAGAGCAGGGACAAGAACAAAGGCTCAGCAGCAGGAAACAAGACGGTGTGGGCTCAGACTGGGAACAGACTGGCCTCATGAGGTCGAGTGGCCCCAGCAGGGTGGAGCAAGGTGCGGTTGGGATCAGAGGCCAAGGTCAGCCCACAGAAGGCCTTGGATGTCAACTTGGTCTTGATGGTCCCGTTAGGGTAGGTAATGAAGGCATCTCTGTCTGCTCCTTTAGCACGGGGTCAGTTGCCCAGGACAGCACTGGCTAGAGGCCTGCAAAGTCCCAGGTGAGGAAAAGCAGTACCACCCTCCCAGAATTGAGGCTCATCTCCCCTTGGAAGCCTTCTGTGATTTCACAGAATGAGTCTGTAGCATAGTTAAGGCATCTCTGCCACTGCTACATTTGCCAGAAGCCCAGAAAAGTCCATGGCAGGTGATGGCCCCATTATGGCCCACCTTGGCCTCCTCCGAGGCTGCAAAGGCATCTATAGGTTGTGCTGGAAAGAGCGTCAGAGAGGGTGTCAGAGACCTGACTCCGCCCTCTCCTGCTCCCTAGCAACACCTCCCACCTCCGGGTTAGACCACACCTGCTTCCCAGTTCCAGGCAGCCACCCTCGGGGCCTGGCAGCCCACCCTTCCTGATCCTGCCACGTGCCACAGCCCTGAGACTGGACCCCCAAAAGGCAACTTGGGGTCATAGATGGAGTTTGGGTCAGACAGCCCAAAAGTCAAATTCTGCCTTCTCTGCCAAATTGCAATAAGATCTTGGTTACTGGCTTGTCCTCACTGAGCCTCAGTTTATTTGCAAAACTGGGACAATGATATGTTCCTTGAAGGGTGTGGGGAGGTTTAGATGAACTCAGATGTGATCCTGAGGGTCCATCGCTTGGCACAGTGCCTGGCATATAATAGGTGCTCAGTAAACGGTGGCTACGAGAGTGGTGATGGTGGCAGTGGTGGTGGGGGTGGAGTGGGATTGCCTCACCTCCAGGCCAGCCCACCTCCCTGCAGCTGGCTCAGCGTGCCCCACCCCCAGTGCCTTCTCTATCCCCCTGCCCCTTCTCATGCCCTTCCCACTGTCGTTAACCCTCCCATGTCCCACTCTGTCATGAGCCTCACTAGCTCATGCCACAAGCTCTCAGACCTGGCTGTTTGCCTGGTGCTGCCTCTAAGGGTTTCAGGGATGTTGGGGAGTGCACAGTAACTGATGGTGAAGAAGGCTCTGATGAAGATGATGGGAAACTGCTGGGCACTCTCCTGTGAAACAGTGATACATGAGAAACGTCTCCGCAGAGCCATGCCTGCTTAGCCGCCTGAAATGCCAAGTGCATAGCTGGCACGTGAGCTTGGGGAATGAGGGAGCAGGCAGAGTCACCCTGAGCAGAGATGGTGCCCTGGGGTGTTCTGTCAATGTGCCCATGCTGCTGAGGGTTCCCCCCAGGGGTGGGACTGGAGGGGAACCATAATTTGGGGGAATGCAGCCATTCAGGAAACGTCTCCTCCAGGAAGCAGCCGCTCTCAGTACAAGCTATCAGACCAGGGGTGAAGTGTTTGCTCTGATCCTGCCCAGCTATGTGGCCTGGGGCAGCCTTCTGCACCTCTCTGATCACTGGGCCCTGATTTCCTCATCTATAAAATAGACCAATTACACGTGAGAATGCAGGGACAGCCAAGTCAGGCCACCACCCTTTGATGGTGAAGTCTTAGCCTTTTGGCCTGGCATTCAAGGCTCTCTGCGGTGTCAGGAGTTCTCGTTCTCCTATGCCTTCCTTATCCCTCATTGCACCTCCTTGAAGGGGTCAGGCTCATTCTCTCAGGTCTCCTCCTTTGTCTCCATCCTTTTGCCTGGCAGTCTCCTACTCAATATTTGGGGTTCAGGTCAGGTGTCACTCTTTTGTGGAGTGTCCTTTGACCCCCAAGCAGGGTTAGGTCCTTCCTCTGCTGTGGTTATGTCTCTTTATGTCTGGGATTCCCCCTTCTAGACTGTGCCACAAGGGGCCACAGTGGAGATGGGGCTGACCTGGCCTCAAGTTCACCTTCGCTGGGCCCTGGGTGGGTGGCACAGACCTAGGCCATGGCTGTGCCTGAGGGAAGGTGGGATGCCAGGTCAACAGGCCAAGTGGGGCCCTGCTGAAACTTCTTGTCTGGAGGCAGAGGGAAGCCAGGTTCAGAGGCAGCAGGACAGAACCCAGGATGCCGACCTGAGCAAGGGGCCAATTTGAGAGTAGAATGTGGAGCCCGGAACTCCTTGGGAACTTGGGTTTAGCCACTAGATGTTTTTAGGGCTCTGGTGGCCTTGGCTCTTTAAGGGTTTAGAGTATTTTCCAATTCACCAAGTTCGATGAAGTCAGAGACAGTGTCTTTCTTTAATTCTCCAGTACCAAGCATGTGCCTAGCACGTAGCATGTGTTCAGTGAATGCAGGCTACCTGGATGAGAGAAGTGGATGTAGCTGGGTAGTGAATGTATAGGTATATAAGTGAGTAAATGGATAGATAGAAAAATGAGTGGGCAGATGGATAGATGAATGGAAGGAAGAAAGGGATGAAAGGAAGAAGTGAGGTTGGTTTGGGAAGAATGGATGGTTGAATAGATACCTAAGTGGGATGTTAGGTGAATGAGTGGGCAGATGAATGGGTGGTTGATTATTGAGTGGAAAGGTAAATGGAAGAGGAAGTGAGAGAGCGGATGTATGGATGTGCCACTGGGTGGATGGATGGGTAGATGGCAAAATGGCAGAATATTTCATAAATGATTGCTTGGATTGAGTGTTTCAATGTATGGATAGGTATGAAGATGAAGATGAGTGGATGAATGGATGGGTGGGTGTATAGGTGGGTTGATTGTTGGTTATGTGAATGGGTGGGTGGGTAGATGATGGATAAGTGAATAAATCGGTGTGCAGATGGGTGAATAGGTAGGTGGGAGGGTGAGCGGATGGCAGGATAGTTTCATGGATGATTGCAAGGATTGGGTGGGGTTAGGAAGATAGACTGATGGGTGCATGTGTGGTTCAATGGGTGAACGAATGAACAGTAAAATGCTCATGTGGCTTAATGCCTGACATGTTGCCCACAAGCAGATGGGTGGTCTAGGTTCAGGGATTTGAGTTAATTGTCTTTCACTGGGAGAAGCCAGTGCCAATTAGGCAAATAGATCCAGTCTCAGCAGGTCCTGGAGCAGGCTCGCTAATTGACTCAAACCTGACAGACCTGGGCTTGGACTTACACTGGCCTGTGTCTTATTGATTTGTAATTTACACTCCACTCACATCCAAAAAGGATTTGAGGTGACCAATAAAATTAAACCTGCATGTAACAGGACAAAGAGAGAAAGAGAGAGGCCATTTGGCAGAGTCATTAGAAGCATAACTGGTTCATCTCCCAAATTTGCTACCATCTAGCTGTGTGAAGTGTGACGCTGCCTAATCTCTCCGAATCCCATTTTCCCCCATCTGTAGGAAGAAAGGAAGGGAGGTTGGTGGGAAGATGGAAGGGTGGATGAAAAGCTATCTAACTGGATGCTAGATGTGTGGGTGGGGGGATGAATGGGTGGTAGGTTGTTGGGTGAGGGAGTGGTGGACATGAAGGGGGTACGAGAGAAGATGGATGGATGAATGGATCAATGGATGGGTAAATGGGGGCAATAATTCTATCTCCTAGGAGGCTGTGAGCATTAAAGGAGATGACATATGTGCCACCTCAGTGCAGTGGATGGCACAAAGTAAGGACTCATGGATTTCATAGTGCTTGGGCCAGCATGGTACCTGGGATCACATTTCCTGATCCAGATTGGTGGTGTAAGCAAGGAAGAGCTTTTAGTGTCTGGGTAGGCCTGGGTAGCTGGGGATAAGGGGCTGGAGATACTTTCAATAGGGAGGCTCTGCTTGTAAGGTGTTTACAGTCCAATTGAGGGGCTGGGGAGTAAAAGGCAGTCATGGAGCAGGGTGACAAGTGCCATGATGGGAGATACTCATAGGACTGTGGGAGCTCAGGTGCTGGAGTCATCAAGAAGGACTTCTTTGAGTTGAGCCTTAAGGCTGTGTTTGAGTGTTCCAGGCAGGTCAGGAGGGCAAGAAACGTTTGTGTGCCAAAGGCAGAGCAGGAGAGCTCTGTCCAGGGGGGCAGAGGGGAGGTCGGCTGTAAACAACTCGTGACTCCGTTAGCCAACTTGAGGGGTCCTGGCGCTGCCACATCTTGCGGAGTGACCACCTCCCTGGGCTTTATTTTCCTCTTCTGTCAAATAATCATGATGACTTCCTGCCTCACTGGGTCACTGTTAGGCTCTCTCTCATGAGATGAAGTAGCAAAGTGCTTGGCCAGCACCTGGCACACAGTAGGTGCTGGGTAAATGCTAGCTGCCATTATTATATTTTTATTATCTACTTAAGAGCTGTGTGAAGGATCTGTGGCTTCATTTAAGTAAAAAGACTTTAAAAAGCAAAACTCACTGGAAAAGTGCTGGCTAGGAGAGGCAGCCTGGTGTGTAGGAAATGCTTGAGGGTGTCAGGCCTGAGTTCAATTTCTGACTCGCTGTGTGACCTTGGGCAAGTCACCTAACCTCTCAGGGCTTCAGTTTGCTTATGTTTAAAATGGGACGAGTAACAGGCATCCCCTCAGGGTCGTTGGGGGGGCTAAAGGAGCTCTTATGTGTGCAGGGCTGTCCCCATCCCTGCCTTCTTTCTTTCCCTTCCCCATCAAGTCCTGGTGTTCATTTTCCACCCACCCCTCCCCCCAGCAACCCCTTCTCAGACCCCCATCCATCATCCTGTCCTTTGCGGAGGTTAAGTGGGTCCCCAAGCAGCGAATCCAAACTCTCCCGAAGCCCTGGCCGCACAATGCGGTCCGCTGTTAGCGAGCCGCCCGGCTGGCCCGGAGGATTGGGTTTCAGCTGGGGCAGCCGGCGCTGGTGGATGCCTAGGCCAGCGGCGGGCAGGCGGGGGACAGAGTGCAGAAGCCGGCATTGCGGGGACCCCTCCACCAGGGCCTGAGAAAACACAGGCAGGCTCCAGGCAGGCAACCGAGGCAGAGAAGGGCCTCTGATCTGCAGGAGGACAAGGGGGGGTGGGTTATGTGCTGTGAGGAGCCTTGGGCAGAAGGATTTCCCATTAGCTGAGTCCCCTTTCCACGAGCCTGAGGGCCGAGCAGGGGGCCAAGGTGGAAAAACAACGCACTGTCTGTTGGCAGGTTTCACTTTAGAAAATCTGCAGCCTCCCTGGAGCTGGCCCCGGACAGGCTCTGGCATCACCACCCCCAACTCTCCTCACTTCAGGCTGGTGAACCTGAGGCCCTCTTGAGCTCCAATTCTCATCATGTTTTCAGAGAAGAGGCCCCAGGAAATCCAATCAGGCTGACCTGAGTTCAAATCCCAGCTCTGCTTCTTTCTTGCTGTGTGATTTTGGGCAGATGTCTTAGCCTCTCTGGGCTCAGTTTCCTCATCTAGAATAATGGGATAACAGTCCCAGACTAGCAGGGTGAGCAGAACGCTTAGCTCAGGGCCTGGCACTAAGGTCACTGCAGAGGTGAAAGCTATGAAGATTTTCCCCTCCCTTTTGTGAGGCGTTGTAGCCCTGTGGCTTCTGGGATCGAACAAGAGGGGTCACATCCTGCCCCATCCTTTACTGGCCGCATGGCCTTGGGTGAGTCCTTGGTCTTTCTGAGCCTCAGTTTCCCCATAAAGTTGTTCTGGGATGTCCTTGAGACAACGTGATGAAGCACCTGTCCAGTCAGCCTCCAGGATGTTAGCGATTGTCACTACTGCTTTTGTTATGGACCAGCAATTTGCACGTTATACAAACGCTTTGTGCCTAATGCCTCCTGGGATCCTATAAACAACCTTGTGAGGCATGCAGAGCCAGGATTTTGCCATCCCCATTTTACAGACGTGGAAACTGAGGTGCTAAGCAATAATGAATGCTAAACACAGCCCAGGAGGACTTCCGGGAAGATGGCGGCATAGAGAGGAGTGGAAGCTAAGTAGTCCCCCTGGAACAACTAAAAAAAACCAGAAACAACTAGTAAATAATCCAGAATAACTGCAGGGGGACAAACGAGACCGTCCATTCATCACATACCAACCTGAATTGGGAGGAATGCCTGAGAACACAGCATAAAATCTGTAAGTGAAAC
>PVKY010000600.1:0-44380 GCA_004027775.1 Bradypus variegatus
GCCATGGGTTTGGGGACCTGGAGTCTCCCTGGGCTCTGGGGACATGGGGTTCATGCAGGGCACCCGGCACCCCCCACCCCTAACCAGACCTGGAGCTCAACCGCGCTCAGGGCCGGTCCAGGTCCCCCATGAACCCCCAACTGTGGCCGTTCACTGTGAACACCTGAGGCCTCTGCAGGGGTCCTGGGGACCCCCCGTCTCAGCCCCCTGGGAGCCTCTCACTGTGGCCGGGAGAACAGGCCCGATGGGTGCCAGGCTGACACACACACGAGACACGGGCAGGGCACAGCTCAGAGGAAAAGGACGCACGCTGTTTTGTTTAACAAAATAAATTAAATATACAAGGCTTCATCTTAAACTCTCTATAAAATTGCAGAGGTGTGGGTCCGCCCTGGGCCACAGGACAGCAGGTGGCCCCAAGGGGGGCAGGCACCTGCCACAGCCTCAGGGACAGGGGGTCCCCGGGCTCAGGAGGGGCCAGAGCCCCCGACCCAGCCCTCATGGAAGCCATTCCTCCTTTCATTTTAATTTCTTAAATATAAATACCCAATGGACTCCTTCTCTGGCACCTCTCTCCCACCTCTCAAGGACAGAACCTGCCTGATGCCCCCCGGGCCTGGGGTGCCCGTGGGCTCCCGGACAGGTGGTGGCAAAAATAGCCGCCCGCATGCCGGGCCTGGGCAGGAACAGGTGGGAGGCGCTGGGCAGGAGCTGCGGGGGTTGCAAAGCCAGGGTGCCGCTCCCAGGGCTCCCCACAAGGAGGGCTGCCCCGGGAACCTCCTTATGGGGGCTGGTGCGGGGAATTCCTTCATCAACTGCCCACAACGGCATCTGCACTGCAAAGTCACAAAACACAAACCTTCCAGAGTGGTCCGTGGCCTGGCACGAGTGTGTATGAGTGTGGGGGGGGCACATGTAGGTGTGTGTGTCTGTCCAGGTGTCCCAGTGTCCCTGCCTGTGAGCCTGGGGGGCTTCCGGACACAGGTCTGTCTGTGTGCATCCCCGTGCGTGCCCACGCAGGCCCGTCTGCACGTGTGTGCGGGAATGCAGGTCTGTGTGTACACGTGTCCTGGTACGTGGCCAGGTGTGGACGTGTCCTCATGGTGCCCCAGTGCTGCCTGCGTCTCCTCGCCTGGGGTCCTGTCTCCCCACTGCCTCCCACCTTCCTCCCTGGGGCCCCCGGGCCCACCGCAGTGGCACCCAGAGGTGACGCCCGGGCTCCCCCTGCGGCCGCGGGCCCCTAGCACTGGTAGTGGACGTGCTGGTGCTGGTGCGCCTTGCCCTCCGTGTGCGAGTGCGTGTGCGTGTGCGTGTGCACGTCCGTGTGCAGCTTGGGGTAGAGCTTGGGGCCAGCGGCAGAGCTGGGGCCCAGCAGGTGCTGGGGGCCCACTGGGGCCCCGTGCTCGTCGCACAGCCCGAGGCCGGCACCGAGGGCCGCCGCCGCCGCGTCCTTGTCCCCGCCGCGGTCGCGGGGCGCGCGGTGCACGGGCGGCGCGGGCGCGCACGGCTTCTTCTTGGTCTGGCACAGCCACAGCAGCACGGTGCCCAGGAGGAAGACGGCGCCGGCCGGGATGCCGATGACCACGGGCCAGGGCAGGCTGCTGCTCGGCGACGACGCGCCCACGTGCGGCCCGGGCGGCTTCGGGTCTGCGGGGAGACAGGGAGCGACGGTGAGACGGGGCGGGGCCCGGGGAGTGGGCGTGACCCGGAGGGGTGGGACGTGCCCGGGGGAGGCGTGGCCTGGCGGGCGGGGCAGGGCTCGGGGGCCGGCCCTGGAGGCGCGGGAGCGGGTTGGTGGGCGTGGGTTGGGAGTGGGCGGCGCGGCGCTTGGGCGTGGCCCCTGGGCGCCGCCCACCTGGCAGCACGGTGAGGAAGGCGCTGCGGAAGCTGTAGCCCATGGTGTTGGCTCCCAGGCAGATGTACATGCCCGCGTCGTCGCGGCGCGCGCGCGCGATGAGCAGCTTGTTGAGGTAGGAGCCATCGGGCCGCGACCACACGTCGCCCGTGGGCAGCACCACGAACTTCTGGCCGCCCACGTCGATGGTGGCGTTGTGGCGGCCCTCGGCGCCGTGCTCCACGCGCTTCAGCCACTGGATCACCGGCTTCACGTCGCTGCGCACCTTGCACTGCAGGGACGCGGTGCCGCCGAAGTCCACCGTCGTGTTCACCGGGTGCGTGCCGGCCAGCACGGGCTTGGAGCGGGTGCGCTCTGCGAGGGGCGCGCCGTCAGCCGCGCCCGGGGCCCCGACCCGCGCCCGCCCGCCGCCCGGCACTCACGGATCACGTCCACCTTGTAGGTGGCGTTGATGGCGCCCGCGCGGTTGGAGACGCGGCACGTGTACTTGCCGCTGTCCTCCGGCCGCAGGTTCTTGAGGCTCAGTGTCCACTTCTTCTTGCGGCTCTCGCCGGCCTCGGGCTGCACCAGGGCCTGGTCGTCCTTCATCCACGTGATGTCCGGCCGCGGGTGCCCGCTGGCCACGCACTTGAGCCGCACGGAGCTGCCCACGGGCCGCGCAATCACCCGGCGCCGCATCTTGGAGGGCTGAGTGAAGCGGGGCCGCGCTGCGGGAGGGACGGCATCAGGGGTTGTCCTGGAGCCCAGGGACACCACCACCCCCGCCCCGGAGCGTGGGAACCTCAGGCTCACCCCACTGCTTGCTGGCCGTGTCCTCCTGGGCCCCCGTGGAGCCACCGGGCCCCGAGGCCTCCTTCCCGGTGCCCGCGTCATCTGCAGGGAGGCAAGGACCCGCTGGAGGAGGGGGCTGGGCAGCACATCTCAGGCCCGGGAGCCGGGCGTGGGGCCCCACCCCACCCCTGGCCCAGCCCCGGCCCAATTGGGAAAGCCCAGTAAGCCGCAGCCCTGAGCCCTGCCCAGAATCCCAGAAACAGCTGCCACAGCACCATCCAGCCTCTCCCCAGTGCAGGTGACCCCGACAGGCAGGGGGACAGGCGGGTGCCCAACCCCCTCCCCTGGCTCCGGGGGGTCTGCAGGGCCTGGACAAGGGGCTGGTGGCAGCTGCAGTAACCCTAGCCCACATCAAGGGGCCGCGGCCCTGGATGGTGTGCAGACGCCTGGGAAGGCCACAAGGCCATGGTAGGCGGGGGGCAAGCATGCCGGGGGGCCCCGTGATGCAGCCCTGCCCCCTGGCTGGGGACCCAGGCCCCAGGCCCCGGGCCCTGGCTCAGGTCAGAGAAGAGCAGGGACACAGCAGGCCTGGGGTCTTGGGCCCGGAAAGGCCTCCCTGAGCCCCCCACAGGGCCTTGGGGAACCCAGGGCAAGGGCCAGGACAGCAGCCAGAGCCAGTGTGGGGCAGGCGGGGCAGTGGGGACACCTGTCCCATCCCCAGCGCCCAGCCCAGTGGGGCAGCAGAGAACAGAGAGGCTGTTTACTTCCCAGCGGCCCCTCTGAACTCTGAAACCTGAGCCTCAAAGCCCTGGCTGCCGCCAGGGTACAGCCTGCCCGCTGCCCCCACCGCACCCCTGCACGGGACCACCCCCCGGGGGCCCCCGCCCCTACTCCTGCTGCCTGTGAGCCCGCCGGGGCTCCCCCAGGTCAGCAGGAACCTGTGGTGGGTGGGGGCCCCAGGAAGGAGGGGCCCAAGGCTGGAGGCTACTGCCCTGGGGACCCCACCCTGGGTGGTGACAAACCTGGCTGAGTCCTGTGCTCAGAGGTGGGGGTTGGGCCCCAGGGACCGTGCCCGGGGTGGGTCGGCCAGCCCTGCGGGTAGTGGCCCAGGCCAGCCCTGCCCAGGTGAGGGGCCCTGAAACCCAGGTGGGGGCACGGCCCCCTCCGCTCCCACCCGCCCGGCCGCGGCCCCCACACCCACGGGGCACACTGACCCATCACGATGAGTGTGTAGTTGACGCTGAGGCTGCCGAAGCCGTTGGTGGCCTTGCACACGTAGGTGCCTGCGTCCTCACGCTCCACCTCCCTGACCTTCAGCCCCTGGGGCAGCACGCGGAAGCGGCTCCAGCCGCTGTGCACTGTGCGGCCGTCCTTGCTCCACATGGTCAGAGGCGGCGGGTCCCCCTCCACGGGGCACTGCAGCCGGACCGTGCGGCCCAGCCAGGCCACCTGCCGCGGCAGCACCCTGCCCGCCATCCTCGGGGGGCCTGTGGGGTCAGAGGGTACGGTCAGCGGAGGGCAGTGCAGGTGGGTGGTGGCGGGAGCCCGAGATGCCCAGCACAGGCCCCGCCGGCTGGCGGCGCCCAGGGGCCCAGGCTGCAGGGCTCCCCCAGGAGGCTGCGGACTCAGCACCCCCCGCCTTCCCCGGGTGCCCAGACCCAGGCCCGACCCCCGACCCCCTGCCCAGTGCCTCTGGGGCTGGGGGCAGGTGCAATGAGGATGGCCCAGCCGGGAAACAAAGATTCAGAACTTGGAACCAGCACGTTCTGGTCCGAGTGGCCGTGGCAGCCGCAGGGGCGGGGACCAAGGCCACACAGGGGTCCCCCAGGGTACTGAGCTCCCTGAACCAGAGACCGTCATGGGCAGCGCAAGGGCTGCAGGGCTCCGAGGACCCCCGCCTGCTGGCCTCGCTGCCCCTGGGGCCTGCACAAGTGTCCAGAGGTGCCGGGCAGGGCTGCGATGCCGCTGCCAGGCCAGCCCAGCACGGGTCCGAGACGGGCCGCTGGTGCTTCCTCAGCTGTGGTCACGCTGCCCCAGCCTCGTCCGAAGTGCTCCCACAGGTCTCCCCAGAATCAGAAGCAACCGCTTCTCTGCGTGCTCCCTGCTGCACTGGGGAACAGGGCACTGGGCAGGACCCTCACCCAGTCTTGAACTGGGCGTGCTGGGGGGAGGGCAGCCCCCACTTGGGTGGAGCGACTGTCGGCCCCCGGGAGTGGGGGCTTCTCTGGGGTTCGGAGTGGGGCGAGACATTCCAGGTCCAGAGTCTCCCCATCCCTGCTCAGGTACTGGGGGGCACAGCTGCAGTGTGGCCCCAACACGCCCACCCCGGGCCCCAGCTCCACTCCCAGGTGGACGCTGCCCACCACCTGTCACTGCCAGGACAGAGGGGGGCACCCGAGGCCCCGCCCCAGGGCTGGGGGAAGCAGGGCCTCCCGGGCAGCGCCAGGCACAGACACAGCCGCGATCCGAGCCGCACCCGGACAGACACGGCGGGGGAGGGCAGTCCCCGTGGGGTGTGCCCATCCGCTGAGCCATCCTGGGGTGCCCAGCTGGGGGGACCCACGGGCAGTGGGTATGAGAAGGCCCCTCCCAACCTGCAGGCCGCAGGGAGACGGCAGGGAGTCGGGGCGCCCCCACAACCACTGCCGACAGGGGCGTGAGTGACCGCCAGGCGCGGCCGGAAGCTCGCCCGGGACGGCTGTGCAGGGGGCCCCGGCTGGAGCCGCCTTATCCTAAAGCAAACAGCTGCGCCAGGCCCCAGCCCTGCGTGGGGACCCCTGCACCAGGCTTCCTGGGAACGGCGGTGGCCACGGGGGCTCAGTCAGCCTGGGAAACAGAGGCCCCACCGGTCCACCTGGGAGGGGCCTCTGGGCCGCCCAGCCCAAGGGAAACTGAGGCAGGAGCTGAGGCCAGCGGGGCCTGGAGCATGAGGGAGGGGGCAGCTGGTTCTCCACTCCACCCTTGGAGGAAAGGCCAGTGGGGAGACAACCAGGGTGGCATGGGGGACCCTGGCAGCACTTTAGGCCCCAGCCCAAGGCTGCCTTCTCCAGGAAGTCCCCGACCCTTCACATGCCCAAACCACACCCCTGGGAAACCACAGGTACCAACAGACAGACGGCCAAGTGGAGACAGCAGACATGCCCAGCCAGCAGGGGGTAAACTGAGGCTGGGGCAGGCCTCAATCTTCTGATGGGGGAGGGGGCAGTATGGGTAGAACAGAGTGGGGCAAGCAGGGAGGGCCCTTGCCACCCCCACCCAGCTGTGGAACAGCCGGGGGCAGGGGCCACAGGGAGCCGCAGGGCCCCAAAGGGGGCCTAGGGCAGGCCCCAGCGCCCGAGAATTGGGCAGGATTTCCCACCATCCAGGCTTGGCGTGTGCACAAGTCCCAAGGCACACTCGCTGTCCGTGACACACTCGCTGTCCCGACACACTCTCTGTCCCGACACACTCAGTCCCAACACACTCGCTGTCCCAACACACTCGCTGTCCCTGACACACTCGCTGTCCCGACACACTCACTGTCCCTGACACACTCAGTCCAGACACTCGCTGTCCCTGACACACTCGCTGTCCCAACACTGTACCTGACATACTCAGTCCCGACACACTCACTGCCCCAACTCTCTCCGTAACACACACACTGACGCACACACTGGCCCCACAGTGCAAACCCACACTGCACACGCACAGCCAAGGGAGAATGACCCCCTCTTGCTGACACTAACCTACTCTGAGCACAGGGGTCCCATTCCGGCAGCACCCCCTTTCCGTGCCCTCTTCCCCCTTGGCCTGGAGCACCCATGACTCAGGCCCGGCCCAGGGAAACAAGGCCCCGTCACGCCAGCACCCTCCCACCTGGCCCTGTTGGGTGCTGGAGGGCAGGGACGCCCACTGCCAGTCCTGCTGACCCTGTACCCTGAGGCCCCCCACACCTGCTGACACCCCCACCCCCCTGCCCCGCCCCCGTCTGATCCCCCCCCCATGTGTCTACGTGCTGCCCGAGCCCACCCAGCAGGGAGCAGCCCACCGAGACCCTTGCTGTGCTCACGGTCTGGTCTGGGGCTCAGCCACCGGGACACGGGGAGGGGGGCACCCAAGTGTGTGTACACAGACGGATACACACACATGCACACATCCCCTTTACACACATATGCACATGCACACAAGCATACACACAAGTGCACCCACATGCACGTATACACACAAGCACATGTGTGCAGACACAGACGTTTGCATACACACATGCACACAAAGACACCTGTGTGCACATACGCACACATTCACACATGTGCAGCCAGGCAGCCGCAGACCCCGTAATGCTCTTCTGGAGCCGCCCGCTCAGGGGCTCGGGGCCCTCGCCACACTGGGGGCACACGCCGACCAGCACCGCACTCCCAGCCTCCCAGGTGCAGCCCCGCTGACCAGCCCCTCTGCGGAGCTCCGGTGGTCCCGCCGGGGACTCAGAGGAGCCCCGATCTGGTGGGGATGCCAGGGAGCAGCCTGGGGGAGACGCATGGGGTCTTCGCACCCCCCACAGCAGCCGCAGCATCGGCTCAGGGGCCTGGTGAGGACACAGTAAGGACGCGATGGCAGCCGCGAGGCCAGGCCTGCGGGGGGCCAGGGAGAACTGCCCTCTGTGCCCGGGAGCCACCGAGGAGCCTCGATGGAGGGGCTGGGACCAGGACGCCCACCCCGGGCACTTCCAGCAGAACTAACAGGAGGGGCCTGGCCGCAGAGGTGGGGCAGGGGGCAGGAGCCCCCCTGGCCTGTGGGGGCCACCCCTCCTGGAGAGGCTGCGCGGCCCCAGGGCTGGGGGCACGTCCCTCCCGTGTCCCCGAGCAGCTGGGCAGGTGGGGACATCTTGGGGCTGGGGCCGCAGTGAGAGCAAAGCAACAAGCGCCCCAGGTCCGTGCCACTCAGCCCCTCACCCCGTTTACTGATGCGGAGGGCAGCGCCCACGCATGCTGACTGTGCCCACCCAGGCCCTCTGCCCAGGGGCGAGAACGGGGACTTCCTGCAGGAGGGGGGCCACAGGGGACCCCCAGGGCCCCGGCTCCTACCACACACACAAGGGCATGGGCACACACACACACACGTGCACACACAGACACACACAAACATGCACACACACAGATGCACACACATACACAGACGCACACGTGCACACACAGATGCACACATGTACACACACAGATGCACACGTGCACACACAGATGCACACACACACAGGCTCTCACATGGCACCTGGGGGCAGGACCCAAAGGACAAGGGGGTGCTGTGAAGGGAGGTCACCCCAGCCGGAGGGACCGTCCACCCCACGCACGGCGGACAGAGCTGGCCTCGGGAACACGCTGCCTCTCCAGCCCACAGCCTCCTCCGCAAGGCCTCAGCGGGGGCCACCAAGCAGCAGTGACCACTGCCCGCCCCGTGCTGTGTCCAGATCGCGCAGATCACTGTGCTCCCAGCCGACCCCCAGCCCTGCCATGTCCCCACCCTGTGAACACCATCCCCACGGGGCCCCCGGTGCTCCCACAGGTGCCATCTGCCTTCCCCACCTGCAGCCCCTCACCTGGAGGCAGGTCCCTGTGCCACGGCTGTCCCCCCAACCCCCTCAGGGCCCTCCCATGCCACAGGGCCTGGACGACCCGGGAGACGCAGCCATCGCGTCCGTGATGGGCTCGGGGACAAGCCCACAGTCCTGGTCACTCCCCGTCCGGGACCGGCCCCGAAGCCCAAGGCCAGAGGCCCCGGGCAAGGAACCGCCTCCCAGGCCCCCACTGTCCCCTGCCCAGCACAGGTGGCCCGGGCCCAGCGCGGCCCCTCTCCCCACTCCAGCCGCCCCGTCCACTCCTCAGCCACCCGAGATGCACGGCTCCTGTGAACCTCTCAGAAACAAGCTGCCCGGCAGGAGAGGGCCTGCTTCCTGCCAAGACAGGGGGCCCCACTCCCAGCAGCTCGGAGCCCAGCGAGCCCTCCCACCTCGGCCGCATCGACGCCCGGGGGCTGGACGTTCAAGGCCAGCGAGGGGCTGTGCAGGAACCCCCTGGCCCGCCAGTGCCCAGATCCCAGGGCTGGCAGAGGCTGCAACCCAGGCCCTGCCCTGCCCCTCTGCCCCACACCCACTGCCCGGCCCAGACCCTGGGACGTCCACCAGCACAGCGAGCCGCCACCCCACCCGGGGTCTCTCCCACCACTGCCCCCCACCCCGGGCAGGCCCTCTGCCCTCTCCACACTGCTCCATCACCCCAGCCTTCCCGGATGGTGACCCCAGCCTGCAGCCTCACCACGGAGCAGCCCATGACTGTTCTCTGCTCCCCTCGGGGTCCCGCGGATGGCCCTGCCCTGCCTGGGCCCCGGGGGCACCACCAAGGGCAGGCAGCAGGGACGCTGGGCGGAGGGCGGTACAGCGTGGCACCGGGGGCCTGGGGAGAGTGCCCGAGCACGCCCAGCGCCCGCAGAGTGTACGCCTGCCCACAGGGGGGTGACCACGGGGGGTGCCCGAACGACGCCCAGGGCCCCTTGGCAGGTGCAGAACAGGACAGCCGAGCAGTGAGGGTCCAGCTGGGGGTTACGGCCGCCTCTCCCACACCTTCGGCAGCGCCGGACCAGGCCTGGGGAAGCCCAAGGCCAGGGGCCCCAGCGGGGGCAAGACCAACATTTCTGCTCTTGGGGGACGGCTGAAAGGCGACTTTGAGAGCAGGCCCCACCCGTGAGGGATGAAGGGGCGGCTGCGGTGCGTGCAGCCCCGGCCAAAGGCGACTTTGTTCACAGATCCCCTCCCCCCAGAGGGGACAGTGATTTATTTCCCCTCCAGGAGGGGCCGGGCTCCCGCTAGCCCATCTCAGCCCCAGCGCAAGCACCCCACAAACCCAGCCTGGGGGAGGGAGGGGGTCCCGGCCGCCCGGTCAGGCACTGAGGCCACCAGCACGTGGCACGCAGGCTGCCGCGGCCCCACATGACCACTTGGCCTCACACTCCCTCCCAAGCCAGCGGCCTCGCCTCAGGCCCGAGCCAGCCCCGAGACCGTCGTCCCCACCATCTCCCGAGAATGCCTGGGTGCCAGTCCACCGCCCCAGCCCCTGCCCTCGGCTGGCACCCACCAGCTCACCGGGGGGCTCGGCACTGGGGCCAGCGGCCAGGGCGGTGACCCCCAGCTGGCCGCCCGGATACCAAGCCAAGGAGCTCTCCTTGGAAGCACCCAGACGTGGCCATCCTCAGAAAACCCTGAAATGGCTTCTTGTGAAACACTCATGAAGGGCATTTCATTCGGACTCTCTCAGGTCCCCACAGGGAGAAATAAGATGGAAATGGAGAAAGTCAAATCCCATCTTTTTTTAAAGTAGAAAAAAAAAGCAGTTAAAAACCAATCCACCAGATTGTGTAACTTGAGGGAAAAGGGAACATTTTTTATGTGCTCTGAGTCTGAAGATGTGCTGCTTCCAGCAGTTGTGACACCGCTGGAAATCGGCTTCCAAAAAACAACCACAACGCTGCACACGGGTCTGGCGGCCCAAACCGAGGCCCCAACCCGTGTGCCCGGTCGCGGGAAGGAGCTGTTTGCGCGGCCTCGGCCCCTCCAGGCCCGGGCGGCCTGGAGGGAAAAAGTCAGCACAATTCAGGAAAAACGCCCCTTTCCCCCTCCCCACCTCCACCCCAAACCGCAGAGGACCTTGGAAACCAGCTCCCGCTGCCGCCAGGGCCCGCACGCGGCCGGAGGCCCAGTACCCAGCCGGCCTCAAGGCCATGGCCAAGGGGGGCCAAGGGCTGCAGGGGCGGCCGGCCGAGGCCCATCGGTGCCCAGGCAGGCCCTGCCCGCCCACCACCCCACCCCACACGGGCTGGGCCCCGGCCAGCGACACGGGCAGGAAGGCGGCCTCCAAAGCCACCCTCCGCCCAGAGGCCAGGGACAGGCAGGTGCAGGGATGGGAGACCCAAAGCAGATAAAAGAGCAATCAAAGTCGGCCCGCCCGCTGCGGGGGGGCTTGCCTGGCACGGCCCGAGTGCCCGCAGTGGGCAGGACAGGCACTCAGGACAGCCGCCGCCCGGGAGCCAGCCAGCCAGTCCCCAGCGGGCGGGGGGGTACTGTGGCATAAGGCCCACCTGGGCCGCCGCCCGCCACCCAGCACCCGAACGTGGCCATATAAGGCCTTGTCCGGCTCAGCGCACCGCCGCAGAGGGGAGGGGTGCCGCGGTGCCAGTGGCGAGGTGGATGGAGCAGGGGCGATCCTGAGTGGTCAGCATGTCCCAGGGCCCGCCTGGCTGTGGGGGGCTGCCAGCACCCGGCCCTCCAGCTCTGGGAGAGGCCCTGGCTCCCACTGCCCAGCTCACACAGGACGCCCCTTGCAGGTCTGGGCCCAGGGGTCCCTCCATAAGCATCCCCAGGCCGCCCACCTGCACGGCCTACGAGCATTTGGCAGCGGTTGGCCTTGGGGGTCTGCGTAGGCACGTGTCCTGGCCCCCAGCGCGCCCTGCACGCCCCCCTGGGAGTGTGGGAGGGCAGGGCCAGGTCTGTTTGTTTAGATTCTCTGGGTGCGGCGGGAGGACCACAGGGCCGGGACCAGCCCCCCAGGCTCCACCCCACTGAGGGCTCTGCAGATATCCAGGGGCCTCCTGGGGCCCAGTGTGGCCATAGGCAGCCCACTCCCCAGACGTCCCCAGGGAGATCCACCGCGCTCACCTGCAGGGCCCCCAGGTGCTGGGAAATGCATGTACACATGTGCAAGAGCCCAGGGGTCCTGGGGGCTGGGGCGCAGCCCTGGGTCCCAGCGAGGGGTTGAGCGTCCCCTGGGTGAGCAGGGCCGGTCAGGGGCGGGCGCGGGCACTGTGGCAGGGTTCACGGCCAGCGGGAAGGGGCGGCGCTGGCGGAGCCGGGCCAGGCGCCAGGGCTCACCTCGGGCGGCGGCGGCCGGCGGGAGCGCCCCCAGCAGCAGCAGCAGGAACGCGGCGCTCGCGGTCATCTCGGCGTCTGCGGACCTGGGGGGCGGCGGGCACAGGGGTCACTGGGGGCTGGAGGCAAGGAGACACCCCCGCCCGGGGGCTCAGGGCCGCGGCGATCTGGGGGCCGGGCCGCCGCTTCCTGCTCCCGCCCCCGCCCCCGTCTGGGCCACGGGGCCGGCCCCCTGCCCCGCTACCCCCCTCGGCCCGCGCCCCGGGCGGAGGAAGCCGCGGCGGGGAGAGGCTGCGGGTATCAAAGGCAGACAAAGGGTTGACACTAATTACCGCCCCCCTCCCCCCCTCTCCAAACACCGTCTGGATTCCTGGCGCTTGTAACTCGGGCCCTGCCCGCGGGACACACAACACCGCGCGGCCCCGCAGATAATCGCCTGCGCCATTAGCGGACAAATTTGCGCCGGGGGGGGTGTGGGGGAGACCCACGTGGGGGGCACGGGCGGGGGGCGGGGCGCGGGCAGGACCGCGGGGCCCGGCCAGAGCCGCCACGACTCACCCAGGACCCCGGGACCCGGGAAGCCCTCCCCGCTTCCCACCCGGACCCCCAGGCCCCGCGCCCCTCCAGGTGCTCTCCCCGGGCGCTGGGAGGGCGGGGGGTCGCGAACGCGCGCGGCGGGGCTCACCTCGGTGGCGGGGGACTCGGCGGGCGGGCGGGCCTCAGGGCCGGGCCCGCGGGGCGCACTCCGCCGTCATCGCCACCCGCGCTCAGCGCCGCCCCGGACGCCGCATCCCGCGCCCCGCGGGGCCGACTCGGGCGGCGGGGGGCGCTACCTGGGCGCGGGCGCGATGCGGCCGGGGATCCGGGTGCGGGGGCGGGACCCGGGGCGGGGGCCGGGGCGCGCGCGGAGGGGCGCAGGGGGCGCGGAGCGGCCCGGGGCACCGCGCCGCGAGGCGTCCTTCCCTGCGGGGCTTTGTCAACTCTCCCGGAGCGAGCGCCGAACTCGCCGCGCGCCCCGCCCCCGGCCCCGCGCCCCGCCAACCCGAGCGGCCCGGCCCGCCCCCCGCCCCGCCCCTCCGCCAAACTTTCCTCCAATCCGCGCGCGCGCACGCCCCCGCCCCGCCGGGCTCCCGGGCCTTAACCCTCGCGGCGCGGGCGGCCCCCGCGGGGACGAGAAGGCTGCCCAGGGCGCGACCTCGGTCCGCAACCCCGGCCAGCGCGGCCTCTCCGGGTCCCCGAGCCCGGCTGGTGTCGCGGCGCCCACCCCGCACCGGGAGGGGGTCGGGCCTGGGGCTCAGACCGGCCCCCAGTGCCTGCCGAGGTCCAGCCCCCGGCCAGCCCTGTCCCCAGCCCGGGCCGTCTCCCCGGGCCCGGGAGGTGGGACTGCACCGCCCAGGCGCGTCCCCGGCCCAGGATTCCCCCTATCCCCGGGAGCCGTCTGGAGCAGCTTGGAGAATCAAGACGCCGCGCTGACTCCCAAGGCTCCAGGGCCGGGGGGTGGAGGACAAAGAGGCCGCACCCGGGGCACCGCAGCCCCCTCGATGGCCTAGACCGAGGGCGCGCATGTACCCACCGCCCACCGAGCAGCTTCCCCGGGCTCTCGCCCGCTGGTGACAGTAACTGTTACGCTAATAAGAACAACAGAAGCCGACACCCGCGCCACTTCCGTGACCCCTGAGAGGCAGGTGTGCTACGCCCCAGGTGCGCAGGGAGAGCTGGGCACAGAGGAGACCCAGGACCCGGCCCGGCCCAGCCTGCCCTCTCCCCTGAGCGCCCTACTCGCTCCCCACCTACCCCCACAAGGGTCTCTCTGACCCCTGCCTGACACCCCCACCGCCTCCCCACCCCGGGGTCATCCTCCACCAGAAGCAAGAGTTGTCATTTTGAAACCTGTGCCCTCACCACAAAGCCCACAGCTTGCGAGGCTCGGGGTCCCTGCTTGCTTACCTCCCACATCTCACCACTCAGCTATGGCCACATTCCCAGCTCTCACCCCCGCAGCACCCTCTCCTTCCCCTTCGGAACTGTGCCGATGCTGGGCTGTCAGAGACCCTTCCTGGAAGGGCCTCTGCCCAGGAACCTCCTCTTCCAGGAAGCCCTCCGGGAAGACTGAAATCGGAGGGCCTGGCGGGACAGTGCCCCTGGGGCAGAAGAGAACTGAGTTGCCCTCTGTGTCTGGGGCCCACCAAGGCCCAAGCTGCCCCCCCCAAAGCTGGTCCAGCGGTGAGAAGCTGGTTCCCAGGCCGGTCGCTTCAACCCCAAATCTGGACCACTGCGGACCAGCGGTTCAAGGAGAGCACAGCCCCCACGAGTCCCTGCTCCTGCTGCTCTGCACCCGGAGGGAAGGCCGGGAGACCTCAAGACCCTCCA
Organism: Bradypus variegatus; assembly: GCA_004027775.1. Taxonomy (NCBI): domain Eukaryota; kingdom Metazoa; phylum Chordata; class Mammalia; order Pilosa; family Bradypodidae; genus Bradypus; species Bradypus variegatus. The sequence goes on from PVKY010000600.1 coordinate 13,884, forward strand.
GCACATGCAGTGAAAGTGGGGGCCCCAGCAGGTGGCAGGGCAGCCGGCGGAGCCAAGGCGTCTCCTGGAGCAGCCAGGATGACAGCAGTCTCAGGGCCCACCTGGGCACGGCCTGGGCTGGCAGACAGGTGCTCCACGGCGAAGTGTGCAGGTGGGCAAAGAGGCCCCTGGTTGATGCAGAGGCGGCCCCAGTTTGTGAGGAGACACCACCGATGCGTGAAGAGATCTGACAGGTGCGCGAGGCTGTGAAGGGCAGGTGTGTGAAAAGGTGGCTCTGAGGTGTGGGGAGGTCAGCAGCAGGCGGGTGAGGCAGGAGTGGGGAGGGCTAAGGTGGGCAGTAGGGAAGGGGTCACGGGCCGGTGAGGGTGGCCGTCGCAATGGCAGGTGGGCGGGCGCGAGAGGCGGCCGCAGGTGTGCGAGGCCGCCAGGGCCGACGCGGGGCGGGGGGCGCTGAGGGCCTCGGGCCGCGGGACCGCAGACGCTCCGGGACTCCCTGCGCGGGGACGCGCTGCCCTCTGGCGGTCGCGTGGGGAGCGGCGGCCGGCCCCGCCCCGGCCACGTCGGAGGCCCCGCGCCGCGCTCCGCCCCGCTGCCCCTTCGCCGCAACTGGCTCGGAATTCGGAGCGAGGGTGCCCGCGGCCAGCCCCTGCCCTTCCGAACCGAGACGGAGGGCGGAGCTGCCGGGGGCATTATCGTGCGGCGTCACGCGGGTCTCCTCCCACCAGGGCCCTTCGCAGCGCCCCTCTCCCTGGAGATGCGGGTGTAGGGCCGGACAAGGCCAATGGCAGGCGGTGGAAAGCGCCGTGAGAAGTGCAACACGCTTCCCCTCAAGATGAAGTGCTCACAGCTAAGAGAACACAAAAGGACACTAACCTGAGCAGCAAGATCGTGTCCTTGAGAGAGGGGAGCGCGTGGGGAGCTGCCCCAAGTTCTGGCCTGGAGAGAGTGCCCAGGCCGTGGTGCTGGGAGGTGGAGCCCAGGCAGAGCCAGCCACCTGCCCAAGGTGAGGGGACAGGCAGCTGCAATCCACAGGCCAGCACCCGAGAGAGCTGCAGGGAGAACCCGAGATCCACAGCGGGGCCCCCTGAAGGCTTGAGCTGGGTAGGGATGGGCGCACGAGGGTGGAGAAACTCCCAAGGTGGGGAGCGAGCCACCTGAGAGGGTTCGCTCCATAGGTCCCACAGGGCAGGGAGGGCAACTGCGTGGAGAACCTCACAACTCGTGGGCATCGGCCAGAGGAGAGAGCAGTGTCTTGCCTCGGTCGAGTTCCCCTCTACAACCCGAGATTAAAGTGCAGTTCTGGTCTTGCCTCAAAAAGCCTGAAGTGATTAGTTTCCAAGGAACTTAACTATATCCCAGAAATAAAAATATCTACAGGAAAACAAAAACATCCTGCACCAACAAGATAAAGTTCATGCCTGGAATCCAGTTAAAAATTAATCAGGCATAAAAAGAAGCAGGAAGTTATAACCTATACCAAGGATAATCAATCAACACTGATCCGGAAGTGACTAAGACGACAGGTTTAGTAGACAGGCTTTATGCACACTTGCTGTCACTATATTCCACGTGCATCAGATGCTAGGGAGGGGTTGAAAAGCATAAGTAGAATTGCAGAAGGTATTGTTAAAAAGCCTCCAATTGAATGTTTAGGGGTGAAAATTAAGGTCTGAGATAATACACTGGATGGGATCCATGGCAGATTTGACACTGCAAAAGAAAAGATCAGTGAAGTTGAAAACATGGCAATTCAAACCTTTCAAGTGAAGTAGAGAAAATTGACTGGAAAAAATGAACAAAGCGACAGAGAACTGTGGAACAACCTAAGTGGTGAAACCCAAGTATAATTGGAGTCCCTGAAAGAAAGGAGACAGAGCTGGGAAATGAAGATTTGGAAAAAGTGGCCAAATTTTTCCAAACTTGATGAAAAATATAAACCCATAGTTCCAAAACCCCAACAAACCTCAAGCACAAGAAACATGAAAAAAAAATATATATATACCACAGCATGACATTATCAAAGTGTTTAAAATTTGTTATAAAGAGAATATCTTAAAAGTACCCAGAAAAAAAAAAAGAGATGCATTTTGTTTAAAGGCAAAAAGATAAGGATGACAGAAGATACTTCCTTGGAAATGAAGCAAGTGGAGAAACATTTTCAGAATACTGAAAAAAGAAAACTTACAACCTAGGATTGTTTTTTTACTTAAAAAATTTTTCCCTTTAATCATATATTTTATTGTAGCATATAACATATATATGTAGAACTAATAATTTTCCAACTGCAATTTAACAAGTTGATAGCAAATTTCAAAGAATATTATGGGTTACAGTTCCACAGTTTTAATTATTTCCTTATTGTGTAGTGTAACATCTATAAAAAGATATCTTTCAAAGTATGATTTAACAAATAGTTATATAGGAAATTTCCAAAGTTGTTATGATTTTAAATATAATAGTTTAAGAATGTCATATTGCAAAATATGACATATGTACAAAATGGTGATAGCTTTGAAGTTACAATTTAACAAGAACCTATAGGACAAATTTCAAAGGATGCTATGGGTTAGAGTTCCATTATTTCAATTCTTTCCTTCTAGCTTTCCTAATACCCTAGCAGCTAAGAAGAAAATTATATAGAGATTCAGGATTCATCATCCTTGGTTGAATTCCATCTTGTCTGTTGCTGTCCCTTCTTCTAGTTTAATCACTTTCCTGATATTCATGGATGTCTAGGCAGTGACCACCCTAACTTATGCATGTAGAAAAGGGGTGCTGACTTTATGAGAAAAGGTGACAAATCTGGTTGATGTTCTTGAAGAGTCTATTGCCTCTGGGTTTTGAGACTTAGCTGGCATAGGAGTTCCCTGAAGGATTTATGTTTCTGAAGAATAAATCTGGTGAGTGAAACTTTCATAGAATCTCAGATAGGGTCTGGGTATTTTTTAAAGTTGTCAGGACTACTGTTGACTTGGGCTTATATGGTGGCTATTTGTATATCTAGTTGAAGGTAACATAGAAGTAAGCTCCAGGACAGTTGCTTGACTTGATTTGAATTATCTTAGCCACTGAAACCTTATTTTGTTGGCTTTCTTCTCTCCCTTTTGGTTAAAAAGGCATTCTTAATCCCTCAATACCAAGGTCAGGCTCATTCCTGGAATTCATGTCCCACATCACTAGGGAGACTCAGTCATCTTGGGGGTCCTGTTCCACATCAAGGGGAGGGTGATGAATTTATTTGCAGAGTTGGGCTTAGAGAGAGAAAGTCCACATTTGAAAACGAAAGAGGTTCTCTGGAGGTGACTCCTAGGCACAATTACAGGTGGGCTTAGTGTTCTAGTTTGCTAATGCTGCCGTTATGCAAAACACCAGAGATGGATTGGCCTTTATAAAAGTGGGTTTATTTGGTTACACAGTTACAGTTTTAGGGCCATAAAGTGTCCAGCAATCAGGTGCCTTCACTGGAGGATGGCCAGTGGCATCCAGAAAACCTCTGTTAGCTCAGAAGGCATCTACTCCAAAGTTCTGGTTTCAAAATGGCTTTTTCCCAGGATGTTCTCGAGGCTGCAGTTCCTCAAAAATGTCACTCTTAGTTGCTCTTGGGGCGTTTGTCCTCTCTTAGCTTCTCTGAAGCAAGAGTCTGCTTTCAACGGCCGTCTTCAAACTGTCTCTAAGCTGAAGCTCCTCTCTCAGTTCCGGTGCATTCTTCAAAGTGTCCCTCTTAGCTGTAGCAAGCATCTGGGCCTGTGTGGCTCTTTTTAAAGTAGTAAATCAATCAAGACCCACCCTGAATGGGCGGGGCCACACCTCCATGGAAAGTATCCAATCAGAGTCATCACCCACAGCTGGGTGGGGCACATCTCCATGGAAACACTCAAAGAATTACAATCTAATCAACATTGATAGGTCTGCCGGCACAAGATTACATCAAAGATCATGGCGTTTGGGGGGGACATAATACATTCAAACTGGCACATTCAGCCTCCTCTTTACAGCCACAAGTTTCACCCAAGCAAGCCTCAAGATGGAGGGCATGACTTATAGAGTAGGGGCTCCTACAGCATATGTTCTGTACACAATAATCCATCCATACCTCCCATTGTCATCACTTAGTTATACACTCCTCATCACTCTCTATGTAAAGCAATTCTCATGACCCCAAACACCTCATAGTTCTTGTCAGCCTCAAGTATTTGTCCCTAGTATTTGAGTGGTACTAGTATGGTATTCCTGTGAATTATAGTCCCTAGTATGCAATAGGTAGATTTTTTCCATAAGCCCTTCTGTTTTCAACTCTCTGTGCTAGTGTCATACCTTAGAATTATATCAGGCAAGCCTCTTTATTTGTGGTGCTGATCTGTGGGAAACATGCCTTTAAACAATGCTTTCAATCCAATTCACCTGCATTACTGCTCTGATGCTTACAATCGTCACCCCTAACCATTTCCATACCTTTGAATTCACTGTCATTAGCATATCTGAACATACTAGGTTGTCATTCCCCTCACCAGCTTCTATCCCCAGGTCCCCAATATTCTACCTTATAAGACATTGACTTTGCGTTGTTCAAAGAGTTCACAGGAGTCGTAACATACAATGTCTCTCCTTTTGTGTTTGACTTATTTCACTCAGCATTATATCCTCAAGGTTCACCCATGTTGCCATGTGTTTCAGAGCCTTCTTCTTTCTTACTACTGCGTATTATTCCATTATACGTATATACCTATGTTGGTTTGGATGTCTTATGTCCCCCAAATGCCATGTTCTTTAATGCAATCTTGTGGGGGCAGACATGTTAGTGTTCATTAGGTTGGAACCTATTGATTGTTTCCATGGAGATGTGAGTCAATCAATTGTGGGCAAGACCTTTGATTGGATAATTTCCTTGGAGGTGTTACTCCACCCATTCAGGGTGGGTCTTAGTTAAATCACTGGAGCCATATAAAAGAGCTGACAAACAAGAGGAACTCAGCAGCTAAGAGAGGACAAAATGCCCCATGAGCAACATTTTTAACAATGCACAGGAGCTGAGAGAAGAGCTGGAACACAACCCGGGAAAAGCAGACACCAGCCACACACCTTCCCAGTTAACAGAGGTTTTGTGGACACCACTGGCCTTCCTTTGCTGAAGGTGTACTTGTGTTGATGCCTTAATTTGAAAATTTTCATGGCCTTCAGACTGTAAATTTGTAATCAAATAAATCCCCTTTATGAAAGCCAATCTATTTCTGGTATTTTGTAAAATGGCAGCATTAGCAAACCAGAACAATACCACATTTTGTTTATCCACTCGTCTGTTGAAGGACACTTGGATTGTTGCCATCTTTTAGCAATTGTGAACAATGCTGCTATAAACATCAGTGTACAAATGTCTGTCTGTGTCACTGCTTTCAAATCTTCTGGTTATATACTGACAGGTGGAATTGCCAGATCATAGGGTAATTCAATATCTAGTTTTGAAACTGCCAAACTGTCTTCCATGGTGGCTGTACCCTTATACATTCCCACCAGCAATGAATAAAAGTTCCAATTTCTCCACATCCTCTCCAGCATTTATTGTTTCCTGTTTGTTTAATGGCAGGCATTCTAATTGGTGTGAGATGGTATCTCATTGTGGTCTTTATTTGCATTTCCCTAATAGCTAGTGAGGATGAACCTTTTTTTTTTTAATGTGTTTTTTAGCCATTTATATTTCCTCTTTGGAAAAATATCTTTTGCCCATTTTATAATTGCTGCTTGAGCCATTTATATTTCCTCTTTGGAAAAATATCTTTTCATATCTTTTGCCCGTTTTATAATTGTTGATTGTGCTTTGGGTGTCAGGCCTAAGAAGCTGCCTCCTATTACTAGGTCCTGAAGATGTTTCCCTATATTCTCTTTTAAGAGTTTTATTGTGATGTCTCTTATATTGAAGTCTTTGATCCATTTTGAGTTAACTTTTGTATAGGATGTGAGGTAGGGGTCCTCTTTAATTATTTTGGTTATGGATATCCAGTTCTCCCAGCCCCATTTGTTGAAGAGACTGTTCTTTCCCAGTTCAGTGGATTTGGGGGTCTTATGAAAAATCAATCAACCATATATCTGGGGGTCTATTTCCAAACTCTCAATTCAATTCCAATGATCGATATGTCTATCTTTATGCCAATTTCTGTTTTGACCACTGTAGCTTTATAGTAGGCTTCAAAGTCTGAAAGGTAAATCTTCCCACTTTGTTGTTCTTTTTTAGGATGTTTTTTGGAATTTGGAGCCCCTTTCCCTCCCAAATAAATTAATAACTAACATTTCCAAGTCTGAAAAGTAAGTTGTTGGAATTTTGATTGGAATTGCATTGAATCTGTAGTCAGTTTGGGTAGAATTGACATCTTAACAATGTTTAGTCTTCCTATCCATGAGCATGGAATATTTTTCCACCTATTTAGGTCCTTTTTAATTTCTTTTAGTAAAATTTTGTAATTTTCTTTGTAGAGGTCTTTTATGGCCTTGGTTGGTTTATTCCTAGGTACTTGATTTTTTCCAGGAAATTGTCCATTTCCTCTAAGTTGTCTAGCTTGTTGGCACACAGTTGTTCACAGTATCCTTTTATGACTTTTTTTATTTCTTCAGAATCTGTCACAATTATCCCCATTCTCATTTCTGATTCTCTTTATTTGGGTCTTCTATCTTTTTGACTTTGTCAGCCTAACTAAGGGTCTGTAAATCTTGTTCATCTTCTCAAAGAACCAATTTTTTGTTTTATTTATTTTCTATATATTTTTTCTCCAGCTCATTTATTTCTGTTTTAATCTTTGTTATTTCTTTTCTTCTAGTTGCTTTAGGATTAATTTGCTGATCATTCTCTAGCCTCTTCATTTGTTCATTTAGGTCTTTGATTTCAGCCCTTTCTTCTTTTTTGATATATGCATTTCGAGCTCTAAGTTTCCCTCTCAGCACCACCTTCACTGCATCTGATAGGTTCTGATACATTGTGTTCTCATTTTCATTCATCCCTAGATATTTACCAGTTTCTCTTGCAATTTCTTCTTTGACCCACTGGTTGTTTAAGAGTGTGTTGTTTAACCTCCATATATTTGTGAAAGGTCTGGTTCTTTGGTGGTTATTGATTTCTAGTTGCATTCCATTATGGTCAGAGAATGTGCTTTGAATAATTTTAATCTTTTTAAATTTATTAAGACTTGTTTTATGCACCAGCATATGATCTATCCTGGAGAACTTTCCATGGGCACTAGAGAATAATGTAGATCCTGGTACTTTGGGATGTAATGATCTATATATGTCTATTAAACCTTATTTATCATATTGTTGAGGTTCTCAATTTCCTTATTGGTCCTCTATCTAGTTTTACCTGTAGAAGAGAGTGGTGTATTGACGTCTCCCACTTTATTGTACATGTGTCTATTGCTGCCTTCAGTTTAGTCAATTTTTGTCTCGTGTACTTTGGAGTTCCTTGATAGGGTGCATAAACAGTACTGATTCTTACTTATTCTTGGTGAATTGTCCCTTTTATTAATATATGGTGTCCTTTGTCTCTTACGACATCTTTGCATTTAAAGTCCAATATTAGTATTGCTACCCCTGCTTTCTTTTGGTTGCAGTTTGTGTAGAATATTTTTTTCCATCCTTTTACTTTCATTCTCTTTAGGTCACAAGGTCTAAGATGAGTGTCTTGTAAACAGCATATTGATGGGTCATGCTTTTTAAGCCATTCTACTGGTCTGTATCTTTTAATTGGAGAGTTTAATCCGTTCACATTCAAAGTTGTTACTGTGAAGGGAGTTCTTGAACCAGCCATCTTATCCTTTAGTTTTTAGTTGTTAGATCTATTTTCCCCCTCTCTTTTTTTCCCTTCAGTTTACCCTTACTAATACTCTTCAGTTCTGTGATCTTTTCCAGAACTCTCTCTCCTTTATTTTTTGTTTTTCTCAGCTGGTAGAGCTCCCTTTACTATTTCTTGTAGTGCAGTCTGTTACTAACAAATTCTTAGCATTTGGCTGTGAAAATTTTAAACTCTCCCTCAATTTTGCAGGAGGGTTTTGCTGGATAAAGAACTCTTAGTTGGCAACTTTTTTCTTTCAGAATCTTGAACATGTTGTATCGCTGTCTTCTCAGCTCCATGGTGCCTGCTGAGTAGTCACTATTTAGATTTATGTTGTTACCCTTGTATGTGGTGAATCACTCTTCTCTTACTGCTTTCAGAACTTTCTCCTTCTCTTCAGCATTTGACAATCTAATCAGTATATGTCTTGGGGTAAGTTTATTTGAACTTTCTCTATTTGGGGCTCATTGGGTAACTTTTATTCATATATTTATGTCATTTAGAAGGGTTGGGAAGTTTCCCCAACTATATCTTGAAACACTCTTCCTAGCCATTTACCCTTTCTTCTCCTTCTGGGACACCAATGATTCTTATATTTGTTTGCTTCACGTTGTTCATCATTTCTCTGAGTTCCATTTGAAATTTTTTAAATTTTTTTTATATTTTTTCTTTTGTGTGCTCACATTCAATTGCTCCATGTTCAGGTTCACTTATCCTTTCTTCTGGCGCTTCAAATCTGCTATTGTGTGTCTCTAGTATATTTCTAATTCTATCCACAGTGTCTTTTATCTCCATAAGGTCTGTTATTTTTTAATTTACTCTTTCAAATTCTTCTTTATGCTCTTGCAGAGCTTATTGATTTCCTTTATGTCTTTAGCCATCTTGTTCAAGTTGTTTTGGAGATTTGTTTGTACTTCAATTGCTCCAGGTTTTATGTCTTTTTTGGCTTTTTATTTATTTGGCTTGTCGATATATCCCTCAAGTGCTTTGTAATTTTCTGTTGGCTTCGGGGCATTTGCTTATCTTGGTAGGGTCATTTTGGGAAGTGCAGAATTAATTCAGCCTTTACATATAATTTGGTTTGCTGGGGTGCAGTTTCCCCGCGCTACCAGCAGGTGGTGCTCTCAAGCAGGTCTTCCCCAAACTTCTCCTGTGTGGTGGGCGGAGTCCACACTGGTGGGAACCAATCAGTGCACCGCATCTCTGTGCGCCCTGGGCACTGCCTGCCCTGGAGGTGCAGTGTGGGCCCGGAGCAGGCGGGGAGCCGGATCGACGGCACCTGCAGGTGGGACTCGGGCCCTGCCTGCCGGTTCTCCACCTGCCCTGGGCCCGTGAGTCTCGGGTGTGGGAGGGCTCCCGGGTGCTGGAGTGCTGCCTCTCCCTTGCCTGCTTCTCACCTTCACCCCCCACCCCAGTCTTCCACAGGGGAGAGCAGTCAGCGCCTGCCGGGGTCCCTCACGGAGCTCTGCACCGTCTGGCCGGAGGGTCACCCCCAGCTAACTCTCAAAGTGGGTGCGCGGGGGTGGAGAGCCGCTCACCCCCTCGCCTGGCGGCTCACCTGTCCCTGGAATCATCGTCTCACTCGTGTTTTTGTCAGTGTCCCCACCATGTACTGTGGGGGGCCCTCTATGTTCATCACACCCCGAAACCGCAGTCCTGGGCATCCTCCAGCCCGCTCCGGTTTCTTTCATGGAGGAGGAACCCGCTCTGCCTCTCCCCTCCACCATCTCCCCAGAGGCCTCAATCCCAGGTTCTTCACCCAGCAAAAGGCTCTCAGAGATGATGGTGAGATAAAGACTTTCCGACCTAGAAAGCTGAGAGAATTCGTCGCTAGCAGACCCCACGACGAGATCTGTTGAAGGGTCCCTCCAGCCAGGACGAAGGATGACCACGTCCTGTCCTCTTGCTATGGAGTCTCTTTTCGACAGCTGAGGGCCTAAAGCCAGAGAGCAACAATGTATCACGGGGGCACAAGCTAGGCGGGAGCTGGGGGTCGGAGGGCCTCCGAAGGGCCTTTTCCTGGAGGTGAAGTGGTGTAACGTCACCTGACAGCAGGCAGTGACGAGTTCAAAAGGTGCCCCATGTGGCCTAAAGCCTCTGCTGACACACCGGCAGGCAGGGCCCGGTGGGAGACTGTCCCCCCAGGATGCTGATGGGTGGGCGTGTCTCCCGGCCTCTCCCAGCTGCTGTTCCCAGCGCCCCCAGTGCTCTCTGCCACTCCTTCCAGTGGGGGGTGGCCATCTCGGGGTACAGTGCTGGGCGTGAGCTCAGGAGCCATGGCCCTCCCTCCACCCCCTACCCCTGCTGGCCCACACTGGACCCCGAGGCCCCGGAAGGCAAGGTCAGCAGGGGCTTAGGCCCCATGGCCACTGAGCTGGGGGGTCTGCGTGGGCCTGAGCCTCCGGCAGCACCTCCCTTCCTGTGCAGCCAAGGATGGGGTGCAGTGTGCTCCGCTGGGTGGCTGCTCCCGGGGTCCCACACAGCCACAGGGGCAGGGGTGTTTTCCAGGGCCAGGTTCCCCCAGACCCCCAGGGCAGGGGCAGGCCTGGCAGGTGTTTTCAGGCCCCTCCCTGCAGGGTCAGAGGTCTCAGGCTGGCAGGGTGCCCTCTCCAGCTGCCCTGCTGCCTCCTGCCCCCGATCCCCCACTACCCCCCCGTCAGACCTAGGGGGAGACTCCCCCACCTCGCGGCTCTGCCTCCAGGGCACTCCTGGCCACTTTGTGCAGCCCCCCGCGCCTCTGCAAACTGTCCCTCCCCTGGAACTCCTGTGGGTGCACCATGGATGCTGGGTGCCTCTGCCCAGCCCCTGCCTGGGGGGTCATCACCATGAGACGTGTCCCCAGGAGGAGACCCTCCAAAAGGGGTCCTGGCATCAGTAACTTGGAGATTTGAGGTGCCCAGGGCAGGACTCCTGCTGCTGGGAACCAGCCTCGGGGTTACTCAGGTTTCCCCTGCTGGGGGCAGGTGTGCGGTGGGGGCGGGGCTCTGGGGCCCTGGCACCTGGTTGCTATGGTAACAAGTGCCTCTAAAGAGTGGCGTCACCTGGCTCCTCCTGACAGCCCTTGGAAAGGAAACGGTGAAACAGAGCCTCGACTGCTGCCGAGAGCACATGGGGGGCCGGCCAGGTAGGCCCAGGCCAGTGCTGCACCTTAGGTGCATGTGTGGCTGGGAGGAAAGGGGGGGTGCTGCGCAGGGATGGCCATGTGGACACACGGACACACATGGACAGGTGGGTGGCAGACTGAGGGCCTGGACGGGCTTGCAGGGTCCCTGTCCCTTGTCACACCTGGCAGCTGCCTTCCAAGCTAACGCCTCCCCCAACCACCCACCTGCCACTTGTCTGCCCCCCAGAACCAAAAGGAGAGTGAGACTCCAGCCTCGGCAGGCCCAAGGGTGCTCCCCAAAGGGGGGCAAGTTCCCCAGAGAAGTGGCGGCTGCCCACCCCGTTAGCTGGAGCCTGGGTGACCTGCACTGCTGACTCAGAAGTCGCCGCAGGGCACAGAGGACCCTGCTGGGCCCAGGGTAGTGACTAAAGGGGAGTCCCTAGAAATAAAACAGGTAGGCCACCCCCCAGGGCTGCTCAGAGACACGCAGGCCGAAGAAGCCAAGCCTGGGGGGGGCTGCCTGGCGCCAGTGGCCACAGCACCTGGCACCCACGCTGCAGCCGGGACGCAGCCCTGGAGCGCTTGGCTTTGGGGGAGGCCGACCCTCCCGGGTAGGCCCCGTAGCTCGGCCTCGGCAACGTGCTCCCAGGCATGTGAGCCACACCTGCGGCCCCTTTCCAGGGTGACTGCCCGGGGTGCGGATGGGGGGGGACATGCAGTATCCTGGGACCCAAGAACCACCAGGCCCCCTGGCCAGCGTGGCCACGAGGGGTCGGCCCAAGCCCACCAAAGTCCTGCCCCATCCTGGGGGTGCTTCCCTCGTCCCTGAATGTAGAGTGGGAGCCCCCAGACTTCACCGCCACCAGAACCCCACACTGGTTCCCTGCCCAGGTGGGGCGTGAACAGGTGCTAATGCGGAAGCCCCCGGAACTGCCCCCACCACACTAACAAAGGTAACACCACCTTCCGGGGTAACTGCAGAGGTCAGTGCCAACAGAAAACATCAGAACGTGCAAGGAGGGTTCCTTCCATATTCTCCATAGAACCTGCCAGGTTGTTACGTCGCCAGTGGCAACTCGGAGTTGTCTGAACAAAGCATCTTTATTGGAGACATCGACGAGCCCCAGGTGCTGGCAGGCAGCACCTGTCAAGGGTGTTCTTGTCTCTGCAGAGAAAACCAGGAGCCGCCTGCCTCCGGGCCAGGACCCCAGCCCCAGCGGGCACCTGGTCCGCAGCCCACGCTCGGTTGCTGTGTCACCCATTGGCGTCTCTATTTTCTGAAGACGTTACCCTGACTGGAGAGTGCCCGGGTAAGTGTGTCCTCCAAAAGCTTACGTCCACCAAAGCGCAGGATGAGACCCACACTGGAAACGAGGTCTCTGCAGACGTAACTGAGGCATCCCAACCCAGTTCGCTCAGGACCCAGTGGGCCCTAAACCAGTAATGGGCCGCTGAGCACACCAGAGACGGTGCTTGAGACAGAGGGGCCACAAGCCACGGACCCAGAGGCTGGAAGCAGGTGGGCTGCTCCTCCCTCGGCCTCCAGAAGGGATGGCCCTGCCGACACGATTTCAGATTCCAGAACTGAGAGAATAAAGTCCCATGGTCACCTTTACGGTGGCCATAGGAAGCCGAGCTGGGGACACAAGGTGGCAGCACCGGGTGTGCTGGTGAAGCACTTGGTGGGGCCCACGCGAGCCAGGAGCCCTTGGTGGGGTTTAGGGCCCAGTGGTCTGGGTCTATCGGGATGCCCTATTGACAAGGTGAGTCTTTGCACCGTACAGGGCCTGCTCCCAGGAAGCACGGTGCTCGGGGAGGGGGGGGTCTCGGGCGTAACATCAGCCACATCAGAGCATGGCCTTTCCAGGGTCTCGGTGACGCCGGCAGTGAGGCTCTGCTGAGGCCGGGCACAGCTACCCGCTCTTGGTCTAAGGACCCATGAGGGCCACTCCTGGAGTGTCTGCACCAGAGGAGCACAGCAGCCCCAGCCCGCAGCCACCCCCTCCTGCCGGCAGCTCTCGGGGTGAGCAGCAGCCCCTCGCTGGCTCCTAGGCCCCTACGGAGTCTGATTTGTCAGTCACCGCATGAGCTGCACAGCCTGAAGGAACTGCACAACCACGGCACCCGTGGGGACAGGCCAGTCTACCGAACAGGACACCCCTTCCAGCTGGCTGTCCAGCAGCCATGCCCAGGCCCCGTGTGAGGGAAGGCCGGCCTCGGGCCAGCTCCTCCTGGGAACGGGGGCTTCTGCACACAGCCCAGCATGAGCGGCCCTGGGGGACAGGGCGATTCCCAGTGGGCAGACCTAAGCTCAACACGGCAGCACCCAAGGGCTGGCCAGTGTCCATCCTGAGAGGCCGAGCGGCAAGTCCTGATGCCGTGGGGGTCAGTACGTGCCCCCGGGGCCCCCTTACACCAGTGGGGTGGCAGCGGAGCATCCCTCTGGGGAAAGGCAGAGTGGGCCGGGCCTGCCACCCTCCCTGATGGCCCAGCTGTGCCACCGTCTGTGGACCTGCGGGCTCCGTGGCACCCCCAGGCTGTCCCCAGATAAGGGGCTCACTCTAGCCGTGGCTGGAGGCTCACTGGCTCCAAACACGGGACCCGGGGCAGCCATTGCCGAGCACAGCGGGGCGCCCACCTCACGTGCTGCTGCTCCACCCAACACCCGCCTGTGGGGTTCCCACCCCTGGCCCCCACCCGTGAGCTGTGGGTCTGAAGGTCCCAAGGAAGGGACGTGCCCACCAAGGATCGCCAGCCCCTGCCTGTTAAACTGGACGTGGAGACAGGCCCTGGCCTGTGGGACTCCTCAGGCCACTGCAGTGACAGGCAAGGAGGGGGTGGCTCCCAGCTGCAGGGCCTGACCCTGGCCACCGCGGAGAAAGAGCCACTGCACCGCTGGGCAGGGAGGGCGGCATCTGCTAATGGTGTCCAGGAGCAGTGGTCAGCGGGCAGCCACGGCCACCAAGGCATGAGGGGCCATGGTCCCCGGGTGGGTCAGTCTGGACACCCCCCAGGGCACGGAGGGGCAGGGAATGGTGGCTTTGGGTTTTGGACATAAGAATGGCCAGGCAGACATCTCTCCCATATGACGTGGCAGCTGATGGGACCTGGTGGCCCTGCTGGAGACACGTGGGGGACGTGGACTTCCCCTGGACAGAAGTCAGTGTGCAGAGGTCAAGTGGAACTGGTGCCACGTCTTCCCCTGGTCTCCCGGGTCCTCTCCCCCTTCTCCCTGCTCGGACCCCAGGACAGTGGCCTCCAGGGATGCCCCCCCAGGCTCCGTCTTCTGGCCGAGTGTGGCTGAGGGGAGCCCGGGAGGACGCTGGGGAGGGGTGGGGGGGTCAGGGTCTTTTACTCCCCGACTTCTAGTGTGAGATGGAGCCGACACACCTGTCTGCCCCTGGGAGCCCCCTCCCCTGCCCCTGGTGGGAGGGGCGCTGTACTCTCCGCACGGCTTCCTGCCCGTCCCCATCTCTGGAAACAGCCCCTTACTCAACCCCCCTTGGCTCCTCCACATCCGAGTGAGACGGCTGTTTCTTCCAGGGCCCCAGATGGCCCAGGCTGACCAGGAGTGGGCAGGGACACATGCACTGGAGAGGACACTGCTGTCCTTTCACTGCTTCCCCATGCCCACCCCTCTGCTACAGCACGGGGCAGGGGCAGCCGCGGAAGCCTCAGGGAGGGGCTTGCCAGGACCCCACTTGGCTCTGCAAGGGGACTGGGAATGCAGCCGCTCGCCTCACCCGGTGGTGACCAGGGATCCCAGGGTGGGCAGAGTGGGGCAGGGCTCCCTGCACTGGGCACACAGGACCCCACCCGGCACCCCAGAGATGCACAGTCAGCAGGACCCTTCAGGTCGGTGGGGGACTTGGGGGCTGCTGGGAGAGGACAGCTGAAGGGCTTGGAGGAACCGGCCTTGCCCCAGCCTGGCCCTCAGGCTCTCGGACTCTGCCCTGTGCCCTCCAGCTGCCCAGGTCCAGCTCAGTGCATGAGTCTGAGGCCTAGTCCGAACGTACACAGTAGGTGCTTTAAGGGGCTGGGGCCTTTGGAACCCACGCTCACGGGTTGGTCTCGGCTCCAGACCCACTGGGTTCACCAGTCAGCACCGCCTGGTGCTGGGGGGTCCCCAAGCGGCCCTCAGGGGGTGGGGCCTCCAGGAACTTCACGGGGTCCGAGAAAGGGCCCGGGCGGGCCCAGTAGTCCACGGCGCGAACCCGGTAGGTGCCGGAGACGGTCGCTGTGTCTGGTGATGCAAAGGCATATGCGTTCTTCAGAGCGCGCCCACCTGCCCAAACCCCAGGCTGCCCGAAGCCCACCCCCTGCTGCCCTGGGGCTCAGGCTGCGGAGAGTGGGGGGCTTACCTGGGCTGAACACAAAGAGGTTAAAGGTTGACGCCTTCCTGCTAATGGAGGTATACAGCTGGCCCCCCCGGGAGACCTGGATCTCATATGTCCACAGGCACCTGGAAGGGAGCAGGTGTGCACAGGAAAAGGGAGGGGGTGGGGGTGGAGTGAGCACGTGGGCACCCAGGACGCAGGAACCGGGGCGCGGGGCACCGCACTCACGCACTTGGAGCCCACGCGCTCATCCGACCAGACCAGCAGCAGCTGCCCGCGGGTCAGGGGCAGGGCGCGGAGCCGGGTCACCTGCGGGAGGAGCGCGACGCCGTGACGGGGCTGCGGGGAGAGCCAGGGCGGCAGGGGACCGGGCGGGGAGGGGCGGCCACTTGCCTGGCCCGGCGGCTTTTCGGGGCGCGCGCACACGTGCAGCAGCAGGAGCGAGGGCAGCGGGAGCTCCGGGCGCAGCGTCAGGCGGCCCCCCGTGGGGAAGGGGCGCGGCGCCGAGGCCACCGGGTCCTGCGGACACCAGCTGGTCCTCACGGGCCTTCGTGGCGGGGAGGCCGCCCCGCCCGCGGACCTCAAGGGCTGACCCCCGCCCCAGGCCCAAACTCCCGCGCCCATTCCCCGGGCAGTCTCCCTCTCCCCGCCCGCGAACCTCGGCCGCGCGCATGCGCCGGAACTGCTCGGGCGAGGGGAAGACGGGCCGGCCCAGGCGCCGCCACTCGCCGTGGGGGTTGCAGAGCCGGTTGTCCAGGTAGAGCGTCACGTAGAGCAGCCCTGCGGAGCCGCACGCTGGGGCCGCGCGGGCTGGAGACCACCGCCCACCCCCAGCCCGCAGGCCCCGCCCCCATTTCCTCCGCCCCGCCCCCTTCCGCAGGCCCCGCCCCCCGCGGGCCCGGGCTCAGGGCCCCTCCGCGCCGCTCACCGGGGACCCGGGGCACCCCGTGCAGGCTGAGGGTAAGGGCAGCGCTGCGGTTGGCGTGCGCGCGGGTGTCATCGC
Source organism: Bradypus variegatus (assembly GCA_004027775.1). Lineage (NCBI taxonomy): Eukaryota > Metazoa > Chordata > Mammalia > Pilosa > Bradypodidae > Bradypus > Bradypus variegatus. Next base: position 30,140 of record PVKY010000600.1, read on the forward strand.
TCGCGTAGACCAGCACCGAGGCGCGCCAGGCGTCGGCCGGGCCCTCAGGGCGGTGGGCACTGGCCAGGACGCCCACCGTGTGGTTGCTGTTGGCCACCGGCCCGGCCCGCGACACCTCCGCCCACAGCTGCTCGCCGTCTGCAGGGGGTGGAGGTGTCACCACGCGGGTGGCTGCTCCTCCACCCTCCCCGGGCCTGGCTTCCCACCATCGGCACCCCGTCCTCTGTGTAAAAGGGGTTCCCGGCCGGGAGGCTCCGCCGAACCACAGCCTCCGCAGCCCACAGAGCTGGGGGGCGCGGGGTGGCTGGGGGGCGCAGGCCCTGAAAACCAGGCCCTGCTGAGAGAAGCTACCCCTCCCCCAAGCAGGGCTCGTCCCGGCCCCTGTGCTCGTGCTGCATCCCCGCCTAACTCACATGCCTCCAAGCCGAGTCCGGCCTGGAGCACAGGCTGCACCGCTTGCCAGCAGGGCCGGCACCCGCGGGCGATGAGCTCCCGACAGGACGGGACGGGGCCCGGGGCCGGCGCGGGGCTCACCCAGCAGGGCCAGCAGCCCCATGGCGGTGAGGACCGGCTTGCGCAGCAGCTGCACGTGGGGCGGGCGGGTGGTGTTGACCTGGAAGCGGGCGGTGAGCGTGCGCTGCGAGAACGGGTGCGGGTGGTAGCTCAGGAAGGCGTTGTCGTTGCTCAGGAGCGCGTAGCGGATGGGGGAGCTGCGGTTGGCGATCAGCAGGTTCTGGTGCTGCGCGATGACCTGCGGGGGTGGGGGGCGGCTGGGACCACGGCGGGGCCGCGCACCCCTCACCCCTCACCCCCAGGGGTGCAGCCCACCTTCACCACCATGGCCGCGTAGGTCACGTCGGCCCTCCAGGGCTGCGGCAAGGCCCAGCCCACCAGCGGGTCGGCCTCGTCGTTGTAAATGGGGGTGTCGGCGAAGCCGGGGAAAAGCTGCTGTATCTGCCGCACGGCCGCCTTCTCCTGCTCCAGGATGTAGCTGGAGCTCCCGGCGCCCTGCGGGCAGCGCGGCCAGGTTGACCCGCAGGGCCGGTGCCGAGGGCCAGGCAGGGTCCCCGAGCAGGAGGAGGGGCGGCGAACAGGCATGGATGGGAGTTGGCCCCGCGAGGATGGTGGCGTGAAGAAGGCAAAGGCTGAGCTCGAGGAGAGGGGCCTCAGGAAGCGCTCGGAGGATGCTAGCTGGGGGCAGCTGATGGATGAAGGGGCACGGTAGGCAGGTAGACAGGCTAGACCAGGGAAGTAGCCTGAACGTAAAGCTGAGTCTGAACTCGTGCCCCAGCAGAAAACTTGACCCAAGGTGGTGAGCGCGTCTGTCAGCGGTGGGGAAGAGGAGGGCGCCGACCCCACAGAAGCCCAGATGCCCTTGCACAGGACTCACACAGAGCCAGGCCTCGCCCCATGTCTGCAGACGGCAGCAGTGAGTTTCGGTGTTTGAGTGACATGGCTAGTGGTGAAAGGCAGGGTCCCAGAGAGGAAAGGTGGGGTCCCCAGTAAAAGGGAGGGGTCCCTGGGAGGAGAGACGCTGCACCTTCTTGTGGAGGGCGATGTAGTCCAGCCGCACGCCCGTCTCCCCCGTGAAGAAGTTGGTTCCATTGTGGCAGTGCCCCAGGAGGCTCCAGCTCAGGGGGGACCGGGGCAGGGGGTGGAAGGAGTCGCCGGGGCCACCCAGCTGCAGAGCCGGGCTGGCGGCCCGCAGACCCTCGGAGCAGGCGTCGTAGTAGTTCAGGAAGCCTGAGGAGAGAGCACCATGGGGACTGCTGCCTTCCAGGGACCCGCCAGGTGCTGCTTCCCCCCCAAGGGTGACCCCCTGTCCGCCCCCAGGAACCTCAGGACACATCACACACCTTGTGTGGTCATGGAGACGTTGTCAAAGTCATGGTGGTCCGGCTCATTCCAGGTCTCAAAGTTCCACCTGGAAACGTGTGCAATCCCGTACCTACCTGGAGAAGGCATGCGGGGGGCTCTGCTGTTGCCGGGGCCACACCCCTAGGTGGAGGAGAGCAGAGCCCATCGCCAGCTCCCAAGGCTGGGTGCCCGGGCCAGGCCGTCCGAGGGGCACTGAGCCCCGCCCCCACCAGCCCACGTATCTGGGGATCCCGCCTGGAGCCCACCCCTGCCCACCAATGTATCTCTTGGCCAGGAGTGAGACCAGGTCCTTCCACTCAAACACCTGCCACTTGTCCTCAAAGTCGGTGAAGTGTCCGGAGGGGCTGCCCATCAGCTCAAAACCTGCAGCACACCAGGGGGTCTGTCGCTGCCCACCCTCACTCCACACTCCCACTCTTCCACCATCCCAGCCCCGGGCCAGGCCTGTGGGGCAACCAGGGAGCACCCGCAGGCCTGGGCGGGCTCACCAGGGAGGAGCTGGTTCTCCCTGAGAAGGTCCAGGTAGGCATCGAGGCTGGTGAAGTTGTAGCTCAGGCCCTGCCCAGCTGCCCCCCTGTAGAAGCACATCCAGGTCAGGTGTGGCGGCCACCACGCCTCTCAGCCAGAACTGTGCCCCCACCTCAGGAGGCACCAGCCGTGGCCCCCTATCAGTCACTCACAGTCTAGTGTGAACCAGCATGTCTACACGAGGACCCCTGACCCCAAGCCTTCAGGAAGTGGGAGGTTTGGGGTGGGGGCTCCAAGATGGGCTGGGGCCGGCCAGTGCTGAGGGAAAGGGATGGCAGCACAGGGTGGGCTGCAGGTGTCCCAACGTCCTTAGGCGGCCACACGAACCTACAAGAACATGTCAGTGTGCCACGAGAGGAACGAATGGGACTGCGGCAGCCCGTGGCCTGAGCAAAACAGGCCTGCAGATCTTGGGTGCACAGCAGTCTGCATGACCTGGGCGGCTAAATGTTCAACCTGTGGTCTTTCTAAAGCAGTAAAGAGAGAAAGGGTAAATTAACTTTAAAATGTAACTTGATGCAAGCAGGCAGGAAGTGAGACGCTCTTAGTCTCACAAAAAAGAGCAAAATGTAATTGTTCAAGTGTTATTCTAGTCTTTCCTGCACCCCCCCCCCCCGGGGTCAGAAGGCCCTATTCCCACACCTATGCTCCCCCTACCCTTAGGAGAGCCTTTGTCTTAGACCCTTATAAAAGGCTTTCTGCCCTTTTTGCATTGCTCGGTCGTCTTCCCTGCCAACGCGATGCCCGCCAGGCCTGAGAGAGCCGCCATGATCTCTCCGCGACTTCTCACCCTGTAAGGAAGCCCTGAATAAAAGTTCACGGAGCAGAAAATGCTCGTGGTCTTCTTTGGCGTTTGGACAGGCATGGCCCTCATGGGCTGCGACAGGGGGCCTCTCCCAGCAGGCGATGTCTATGACATGGTGAGTAGCGGGAGGAACCAGCCCTCAGGATGTCTGGGGAACCGGAGAGCTAGCACGTGCAAAGGCTGCAAGGTCAGAAGAGCTCGCAATGACCAAGCAGCAGTCGTGGGCCCGAGCAGAGGAAGGGGCGTCATCGAAAATGAGGGTGGGGTGACAGGGCTGGGCCTCGCCCCACGGAGCCTCGTGTGGTGGCAAGACCTCAACTCTGGCTGAAATGGGGGTTGGGAGGCAGGCCACCGGGTCTGGTCCTGAACAAACCCTCCGCGCTGTCCCCTTCCCGTGCCTCAGCCAGCGGCCTCCCCTGGACACGAGGCAGGTCCGACAACTCAGCACGCCCTCCCTGGAACCACGGCCAGCCCGGCGCAACCGCTGCTCCTGCTCCTCCCGGCTGCGCCCTCTGCCCCCGGCTGCTCCCCCCAGCGCCCCTCCCTCCATCTGTCCAAAGGTCCCAACCAGTGGCAAAGCAATCAAAAGTTAACCTGCCCCGGGTAAGAATTGAAGGCGCCCTGGGCGGCTTCCAAAGCCCCAGTGGGGCCGCGGGTGGGTGACCCGAAGGCTCTGCCCCCGCCCTGGGCCGTCGCCCAGGGAGCCCGTCCTCCTGGGGGGCCTGAGGCGCAGCTCGTCGCAGCAGCCAGGAGAGCCACCGTGGGTAGGCGTGCGCCCCGGTCTCCAACCCGCCAGCCAGCTCTCGGGCCCGGGCGGGATTCGAAGCCGAGAAACCTAGGCCGGGGGTCGGCAGAGGCCGCGGCGGGAAGCGCGCGCCCGCCCCAGGCCCGGCTCGCGGCTCCGACCCCGCTCGCGCCGCCTCGGGGGCCCTCGGCCCGGCAGCCCCACCCCCAGGCGCGGGCCACGTCGCCCCGATCTGGTCCCGGGCGGGCACGTGGGCCGCGGCGGCCGCACCCCGGCCTGTCCCTGCCCCGCCCGGGCGCGTGCGCCGCGAGCCCGGAGCGGGTGAGTGTGTGTGGGGGTGAGTGTGCCCGGGGCCGCGCGTGCCGGGGGGGGGTGCGGATGTGCGGGGCGGGGCCGGCGGCCGTAGCCCCGTCGTTTGAGACAATGTGGCTCAGGGTTGGGGGGTGCGGCCCGAGCACCCGAGCAGACAATGCCCCCTCCCCGCACGTCCCCCGGCCTCTAGGGGAGCCGCCTCCTCGTCCCGGGGCAGGGACCCCACCCCGCGAGGCTGCGGGGCCTTCGGGAGGCCGGCGGGTCTGATCCTGAGTCCAGACTCGGTAAACATGACTGGAGAGCAGACTGCAGGGAAACATGAAGGCACAGAGCCAGGGCACAGGGGAGGCCAGGGTGAGGGTGGGGGCAGGTGGGAGGGCTCTGGGGCCGAGACCCCCTGCCCCACAGGGGCGCAGGGAGAGGGAGCAGTCTGCTGTCCTTTGCAGCCAGCCCCAGACCCTGTGCATGGGCACAACCAGGGTGAGGGCCACCCACCTCCACGCACAAACAGGGAAACTGAGGCAGGGGGACAGCAGCTCCGGGCATCCTAGGCCCCAGGGATCGCAGATTCTCCTGGAGGGTGAGGATGACTCCATTTCATTTGCTCCCCAGCCTGAGATGCCAGCCGGGGGGGCAGGGTGTGTGACCCCACCTCTGCCACCCACGGAGGACAGCCAGGGTGGGCTCCCGGGTGGCTAAAAGGCTGGTGGCCTGGGCTGAGCACACGGCCTCTCCCACCTGCCTAAAATCCCAAGAGCCTCCCAGATCACCCCCCACGCAGGCCAGGTGTGTGTGTCCTGCTTTCTGAGGGGCGACTGCCCCCTCACAGCCCCCACCTTGCCCCAGCCCCGGCCCACTGTGTGCACGTCCACACCAGGCCTCCCTCCACCCCTGGGACCCTCCACACAGCGTGTCTGACCCACTGTTTCTGCTCAGAGGACAGGCCCGGGGCCTCTCCAGACTGACCCTCCGCCGGCAGCCGGGCTGGAAAACCAGCGTTTTTCTGCCCCCCCCCCCCGAGCCCCATCTGCCCTGGGGAAGGGCCTGAGGCCCTGAACCGAGACCGCACCCCGCCACGGCCACCCACAGGGCCAAGTGGGTCCTGGGCTGAAGTGAGGGAGGGGAGGGGGCTGGTTCCCCGGGGCAGGTTCAGAGAGATGGAGGTGGGAGCAGCTCAGCTGGGGGGTCCCCAAAGGTGTGGGGTGCGCTGGCCACTCCTCACCCCACCTCTCCAGGCCTGGGACCCCAGGTCGGCTGCTGCTTCTTCCCAGGCTCTGGTACCCCTCTTGGGACGGGTCCTGGAGGAGGGAGGGTCCTGCAGAGAGCTGGCTCAGTGGTGAGAGACCCCCGATAGGAGTCCCCTCCCTCTGGGGCCCTGCCCCTCCACTTCCCCTTCAACATCTGGCTGTCCCTGTGCCCTGGAACGGAGCCCCAGATCAGCTGCTGACATCAGGGCCACACCCCTGCCCCAGCTGGCTCCCGAGGACGCTTGCCAGGATGTCAGGCCCCTTTGCGGTTCCTGGCGGCCCCCGGCCCCATTCCCAGGCAGGCAGCCACGTGGGTCCCTGGGATGGCAGAGCTCCGCGGGCTGCACCCCAGACAAGGGGCCCTTTGTGTCCGCTCTCCCAATTTAACCCGTAAGCACCCAGCAGTTGCAGGTTTTATCTTCATTTTCTTCATTTTAAAGATGAGGGGCCCCGAAGCTCTGGATGGCTTTTAAAGTAGTAGCTCGATTTGGTGCCTGTGGGTCATCTTATCTTCAAGCCGGCCCTGTGCGGTGGGCACCGAGGGGCCACTGTGGGGAATGAGGCCAGAGGCTGGGTGTCCGCCCCGGGACGCCAGCTCCCACGGGAAAAGCGTGCCTGGCAGCCACCCGGACAAGAAAGGAGGGTGCCAGCTGGACCCCCCACCCAGCACTGAGCCAGCGCAGTCACAGGCCCTCGCCCCACCGCCACTCAAGGACTGATCCCAGCTCCTGGCAGGACGGGGGAGTCGGCATGGACGAGGACACCAGCCCTGGGTGCGCCGCCTGCCCTCGCGCCTCGTCCAGGGTCCTGGGGGGGGCGTGCACACACTGGCATCCTGCTGAGCCCTGCTCCGGGGATGCCCTGGGAGCTCCCAGGCCCGTGGGCCCGCAGCTGTCTGTGGGCCTCCGATTACAGTACAACTCGCCCGATTAGCTGCCCAGGTAGCCCCCATCTGGGGGAACCCATGACTCAGCTCTGTGAGGTAAATGATTTAACCGCACGCCCAGCACAGCCGCACACTCAGCTGCTCGCCGCAGAGCTGGCCACAGGCCGGTGCCCCCCCGAGCCCCGAGTGGTGTCCCACAGGTAAGAGCTGCTCTGGGGTCCCCAACAGAGGACTCGGCCGGCTCACGGGCAGAGGGACACCGGAACTGCCCCCGTCCTTGGCCAGGACACGTGAATGGAAATGCTCCCCACCCTGCGGGGCCAGGGTTCTGGGAGGAGGAGCAGGGACCCCGGGTTTGATAACCCACCCTTAACCTGCACACCTGGATCCCTGGGAGCTGTGTGGGTGGGTGCTCTGGAGAAAGGGAAGGCACCCCGTGAATTCTCGAAGGGCCAGGCCTTGCCACCCTCAACCCTGCAGGGCTGGGCCCAGCTGCCTGTGCCCCCCCAGCCCAGGGACGGCCCTGCCCCCCACACCTGGGCGCCCGGGGCTTGGGGCAGGAGATGCCACTTCATGCGGCCCGAGGGTGACGCGGACACCTGGCGTCCTGTGGAGCAGCAGCCCAGCAGCCCAGGCCTCTCAGCGCCGCCTGGCAGCACCTCTCGGGGTCAGGAGCACCTCCCATGGAGGCCGCCCCGGGCGGCAGCTGCACTCGGACCCAGGCCCAGCCTGGCCGGCAAACCGTGGTCGATGGGCGAGCTCGTGCCGTTCCAGGGAGGACTCCCGAGCCTCAGCTCACACCTGGGGAAGGGGCGCCTGGCAGGGGCCTGGCTGCCACACACCCAGGCACCCGCACCCAGCTCCTGCCCGTCACCCGGGCCCACCCCTCCCAAGGCTCCAGAATCGCTCAGCAGGATTGTGCCAGGCAGGCCCCCGGCCAGCAGCCACAGTGTGACGGGGCCGGGGTGGTGGGCAGGCAGGGGGGCCCTCGCCGAGCCGGGCAAGGGGATGGGGCTGGGCTGGGCTCTGCCCACCTGTGTGTCTGGGTCAGGGACATTCCCGACCAAGCTGGGCTGGTGTGGGGGCATCAGCCCGGCTCATCCTGCTCTTTGGGGAAGGGGCTAGGAGAGGCCTGACGGCAGGACAGCAGACACCAAGCGAGTGGCAGGAGTCGCTGGCCAAGTGGACACGGCCAGGTTCACGCCCTCACGTCCCTCAGTGCCGCTGGCCTTGGCCTGTGGTTGTCATAACCACGTTCCACCCACAAAGGCAGAGAACTTCAGAGGAAACACCGGTGCCAGTTAGGCCTGGCAGCGTGGGGTCAGCTGCTGCCCACACTGGCCGAGGCAGGAGCTGTTGCCCACACCGGGCAGCAGGTCCGACCTCTGCCCTGGGGGACCGCCCCAGCCCAGGCCTCTCAGTTTGAATTGTTCCGGGCCTGGGCTCTGGCCTGTGCCCGCTCAGCCTTTGTGCCCGCCTCTTCCTTGCAGGTCGGCCCGAGGCAGCGGGGATGGACACGCCGTCTGAGCACACGCCGCAGGGCGGGGGGCCGGTGCTGGTGCGGCGGCAGCCCCCAGCTCCCCGGGGCGTGCACGAGGCGCTCAAGGGCAGGCTGCAGCAGGGCTGCGTATGCAGCTGGGCACGGGCCTGGGCGCTGGTGCAGACCCTGGTCCCCGTGACAAGCTGGCTGCCCCGGTACCGCCCACGGGAGGCACTGGTGGGCGACGTCATGTCCGGGCTGATCATCGGCATCATCCTGGTGCCGCAGGCCATCGCCTACTCGCTGCTGGCTGGGCTGCAGCCCGTGTACAGCCTCTACACGTCCTTCTTCGCCAACCTCCTCTACTTCCTGCTGGGCACCTCCCGCCACGTGTCCGTGGGCATCTTCAGCCTGCTGTCCCTCATGGTGGGCCAGGTGGTGGACCGCGAGCTGCAGCTGGCGGGCTTCGACCCTGCCCCGGGCGCCCTCAATGCCTCAGCCACTGGGCTGGCACCCGGGCTGCAGGAGTGCGGGCGGGACTGCTACGCCATCCGCGTGGCCACGGCCCTCACGCTGATGGCCGGCATCTACCAGGTGAGGGTGGGCACACCTGCCATACCAGGGACCCTGGCAGGAACGGGCCCCAGAGAAGCAGAGCCCAAAAGAGGCTCCTGGCCCAGCCTCGGGGTGGGAGCAACCACGTGAGGGGCACCGCAGGATTGAATGGTAGACACTGCAGGGGCCAAAAGAGTGTGGCCTCCCGCTGGCATCTGCAGGGCAGTCCTGCCCTTCCCGCGGCTGCCCCACATCAGGCCCCTGCGTGTCCTAGGCCTGTCTGCTCCGGGATGGCCGTCCCACCCAGGCACCCCGAGGCTCCGTTCCTGAAATCACACGGTCCCGGCGTGGGGGAGGGTGGGAGTGAGAGTCTGCCTGGCTGCACGTGAGCCCAGGCACCGGCTGGGGATGACAGCAGCCATGGCTGGGCACGGGCTCAGGCCCCTGGGTGCCCTTGGCAGGCCACCCTGACCATGCACCGTCCGCAGGTGCTCATGGGCGTCCTCCGGCTGGGCTTCGTGTCTGCCTACCTCTCGCAGCCCCTGCTTGACGGCTTTGCCATGGGCGCCTCCATCACCATCCTCACCTCCCAGCTCCGGCACCTGCTGGGTGTGCAGGCGCCGCGGCACCACGGCCCCGGCATGGCGGTGAGCATGTGGCTGAGCCTGCTGCGCCATGCCAGGCAGGCCAACCTCTGCGACGTGCTCACCAGCGCCGTGTGCCTGGCGGTGCTGCTGGCCGGCAAGGAGCTTTCAGAGCGCTGCCGGCACCGCCTGCGCATGCCACTGCCCACTGAGCTGGCCGTCATTGTGGTGGCTACGGTCGTGTCCCACTTTGGCCGGCTGCACGAGCACTACGGCTCCAGAGTGGCCGGCGACATCCCCACTGGCTTCCTGGCCCCGCAGGCCCCTGACCCCGTGCTGATGCGACGCGTGGCCCTGGACGCCGTGGCTCTGGCTCTCATAAGCTCTGCCTTCTCAGTCTCACTGGCCGAGATGTTTGCTCGCAACCACGGCTACTCGGTGCGTGCCAACCAGGAGCTCCTGGCCATCGGCTTCTGCAACGTGGTGCCTGCCTTCTTCCACTGCTTTGCCACCAGCGCGGCGCTGGCCAAGAGTCTGGTGAAGACAGCCACCGGCTGCCACACGCAGTTGTCCAGCGTGGTCAGTGCCGCTGTGGTCCTGCTGGTGCTGCTGGCGCTGGCGCCGCTCTTCCGGGACCTGCAGCGGAGCGTGCTGGCCTGCGTCATCGTCGTCAGCCTGCGCGGGGCGCTGCGCAAGGTGGCGGACGTGCCACGGCTGTGGCGGCTGAGCCGGGCCGACGCGCTGGTCTGGGTGGCCACTGCGGCCACATGCGTGCTGCTCAGCACCGAGGCGGGGCTGCTGGCGGGCGTGCTCCTCTCGCTGCTCGGCCTGGCAGGCCGCACCCGGCACCCGCAAACTGCCCTGCTTGCGCGCGTGGGGGACTCCGCCTGCTTCGAGGACGCCGCTGAGTTCGAGGGTCTCATCCCCGAGCCGGGGGTACAGGTCTTCCGCTTCAGGGGGCCTCTGCACTTCGCCAACAAGGACTTCTTCTTGCGCTCGCTCTACAGCCTCACGGGGCTTGACGCGGGGCATGCAGCCACCAGCGGACGGGGGCCCGGGCTGGGGGCTGGCCAGGGGGCCTCCGGCTGCACTGGCACCGCATCTGCGCTGCTGCCCGCCGCAGCTGCCTTCCACACAGTGGTCGTGGACTGCGCCCCGCTGCTGTTTCTGGATGCGGCCGGGCTTACCACACTGCAGGACCTGCGCCGGGACTACGAGGCCCTGGGCGTGGCCCTGCTCCTGGCCGGCTGCAGCCCGGCGGTGCGGGACATGCTAAGGAGGGGCGGCTTCCTCGGGGAGGACCCCGGAGACTTGGCCGAGGAGGGACAGCTGTTCCTCAGCGTGCACAGGGCCGTGCTGGCAGCCCGAGCCCGCCACAGGGGGCTGGCGGTGGCCAACTCCACGATCTAGCAGGGCTGCCCCTGCCAGCAGGCCTCGCACCCACCCGGGGCCCCGGGCAGACATCCACAGATGATCGCCATGTTCCTTCCCAGGGGCTGTGCCGCCTGGGGCAACCGGGGCTCCACCTGGGAAAGGGGACCTCAGAGCCTCACCAGTCCAGGAAACGGAGGCCCCCCGGCTGCCGTGAGCCTGACCCCGGGTGGTGGCCCAGTGCACGGGGCGTGACTGCCTTAGCACTCGGCCTTGCTGTTTGCAAGGTCTTGACCTCGGAACGAGGGGCCCCACGTTGCCTGCTGCCCTGGGCCCCGCAAATCAGGAGGCCTCCCATGCGCCCGAAGGCCTGCCCAACACCGGCCCCACCCTCCCAGCAGCCAAGTGCCCCTCAGGCCCAGGCCCTTGACCCCTGCTGCCTTAGAGATAAAGGCGGGGCCACCACACACCTCGGCCCGGCCCCAGGGACAGCAAACCCCTCTGGGCACACGGCATGGGGTGCAGCGGGTCCACTTGCTGAGGCTGTTGTCCTGGGCCCCTCACCACCCAGGAGCCAGGCCCAGCCCCGGGGCCCCCAGGAGGCAGCCCGGGTGCTCCTCCCCCTCCCCTCCCCAACAGGGACTGGTGTCACATGGCCCTCTCAAGGAGACAGGCGCCCCGCTCCCTCCTCCCGGGGAGTCCCATCGTCCTCTCTCAGCCCCAGCTCCACGCACCTGGCCGTGACGAGGTCCAGCAGCCAGTGGGTCCGGACCTGCTCGATGCCTCCGTGAGGGACGGCGCCCACGTAGGCGAGGTTGAGCTGCTGGTCCCAGCTGAGGTCATACTGGTCAGCTCGGTCGTGCGGCAGTGGGGGGCTGGGGACAGACAGGGTGGGGGGCTGCTGGAGTCCCAGGTTCCAGTTCGGGGACCCCTCTGGTGCCTGCCAGTCCTGCTAGGGGCTTCTGCTTGGGTGCTGCCCTGTCTCCTCTCCAAGTCAGAGTCGCCGGGAACACGTTTAGTCCCACATGTAATAAGATGACCCCTGACACCAGGACTGTGTGAAGGCCTGTGTTTGTGGGGTCGGGGCTCCTGGAGGACAGACGGACACTTCCAGTCCCACCAGCCCCACTCCCGACTGGGCTCCCAGCTCCAAGGCTGTGTGGTGGCGGGGAGGGCACTGGTCTCACTGCAGGGCCAGCGAAATCCCGGGGCTGCGCCTTGGTGAGCCATCCGTACCTGCAGGCGCCCACCCCGCACACCGCCCGGGCTCCCCGACTGAGGGTGGAGGTCTCCCCCACTGCCTGCCCGTGAGGGAACTTCCTCTGCCTGTGAGGGCTCCACTCAGGCCGACCACGCCTCAACCGAGACCAGCGCTTCAAAGGACATATTTACAAAGCCTTGACAACCACAGGAGCGGCTGTGGGACGTTTCCGGGCTGGGCCGCCGCGCTTGCTCCTGCGCTGGACCCGGGGTTCGGAGCCCCTGGCCGGTGCCGGGCACAAGATCCCCCGGTGCGACCAGGGCCGTCAAGGAAAGCGGGGGGGGGCCGTGGTGGGGTGCGCCGCTCCAGCCTCAGTTTCCCCGCGCGGGCGCTCACCAGAAGCCCGTGCTCCTCCAGAAGTGTTTCAGGGGCCGCAACGCGCGGGCCGCGTCCACGCGCACCAGAAACGGGGCCTCCGCGGAGGCGACAGGGGGCGCGCCCAGGAGCGCGCCCAGGAGCGCTAGCAGCGCGGGGCGCATGGCCGGGCGCGCGGGCGCACTCCCGGCGCGGTCAGGTCCGGCCCGGTCCTCCGCGTTCCCGGGACAGCGGGTCAGCGTAGCGCCGGGGCCGGTTCCGCCTCCGGGTCGCGCGCCCACGTGACCCCCTCGGCGGCCGGGCTTGTGGAGGGGGGCGGCTCCCGGAGGGCGGGGGCGGGCCGCGGGGGCCAGGCGCGGCGGGTCGCCCTCGAACGCAGCGTCTTCCTGGCCTGTCCCTCCGCTGCCGACAGGACCGCCCCGCCGCGGAGGCCGAGGGCCTGAAGGTACGGCCGGCGCTCAGACGGGCTCCGCCCTTTGGGGCCGCCCTGGCTGCGGGGACGCGCGCTCCGCCCTCGGTGGTTGGAAGTGGGGAGCGGCTGTGGGGCCGGGGGCCGGGCCCCGCAGCTTGGAGGGAGAACTATGGGACTCGCTAGTGGATTGGATGTGCGGGCTGGAAGGGAGGGACGGAGTCAGGGGTGGCCCTTTTCCGCAGTGGGGGCTTCGTGACAAGCAGTCTGCGCGACGCCAGGTGGCGGTTTCCGAGAGCGGTGCAGGGGCCGGCGCGACACCACGCGCGGCGGCCGGGCGGTTCGGGGCCTGGGAGCCCACCGCCAAGGGCCGGGGGCCACGCTTCCCCTGCAGTCCGGAGCGACCTGGCGCTGGCTCCCGCCGCCTCGGGGTCCCTGGCCTGCGTCTCTGCCTCCGTCACGCGGCGACCGGCTTCCCTCTCCGGCTTCAGCTGCCTGCCCGTGAGGGAACCTCCTCTGCCTGTGAGGGCTCCACTCAGGCCGGCCACGCCTCAGCCGAGACCAGCGCCTTCAAAGGACATATTTACAAAGCCTTGACAACCACAGGAGCGGCTGTGGGACGTGAACGTGTGTTTTGTGGTGCACGTGGTTCAATCCCAACACGGGAGATGGGCTCAGAGATGTAAATGTTTTAAATGTGAACATAAATTGTGTGTATTCGTCACATATATACCGAGTAAGTTAGAGCACCACACGGTTCAGAAACCAGGTTCCACAACGAGGTGAAAAGCCTCTGTCTCTGCATCATCCTACAGCCAGCAGGATCCTTTCCCCGCTTCCAGCTCCGGAGGTGGGAGAGCTTAAATCGCAGGTCATCAGGAGAGAGCCAGTGTAAGGGGCGAATAGGGATGGAGAATAGGAGTGAACCTGTGAAGTTGCTCTGTGCTCCCCACAACGCAACTAGGGAACGAAGGGTATTTATTAAAATGCAAAGCTCAGTGGAGGGTTAAACAGCAGACTGTGTATACCTGGAAACAGAATTAGTGAACTAGATGATATATTTGAAGAAGTTAACCAGAATGCAGCAAAGAGTCAAGAAAATGATTAAAGAGATGTTGAGAGAGAGAGGGGATGCAGTTAAAGGGTCTGCGGTGGTTTGAAGCTGCAGGTAACTCAGAAAAACATGTGCCTGAATGCAGTGCATCGCTGTGGGTTTGCACATTGTTAAGTAGGACCTCTGGTGCGGCAGCTTCAGTGAAGAAGGGGGGCCCAGCCCAATCAGGTTGGGTCCTAATCCTATCACTGGAGTTTTTTTATAAGCAGAGTGAAATTCAGACAGAAGGAGAAAGCTACAGAAGCAAGAAGCTGAAATCAGTGAACCCCAGAAGAGAAAGGAGAGGCCAGCAGATGCCACCGTGTGCCTCGCCATGTGGCAGAGGAGCCACGGATTGCCAGCAGCTGGTCTTTGGGAAGAAACCATCGCCTGATGATGCCTTGCTTTGTACTTTCTTTAGAATCAAAACCGTAAGCTAATAAATACCCATTGTTAAGCCAGCCCATTTCATGGTGTTTGCTTGAGCAGCCCAGAAAACTAACAGGGCCTGATCGACTCTAATTTGAGTCGCAGAAAGCAAGAATACCAAGAATGCCATAAAGGCCTGATAGGAAGAGAGAATTTATAGGAAACCCAAACTTATAGACCCAGAATGTACAATGCAGACCAAGCAGAATAAATAAAAAGTGATTCTTGCCCAGACATATTGCAGCAAAACAGCCAGACACAGAGACAAACAAAATCTTCAAAGCAATCAGATCACCTGCAAAGGACAACTGGGTTGACAGCAGATTGTCAACAACAGTGATGG
>PVKY010000601.1:0-44371 GCA_004027775.1 Bradypus variegatus
ATGGTCTATCCCTTGTATTGGGTGGTCCACCCTACATAAGCCCAAGAGAGGCAAGGGGAGACTCATCTGAAAATATTCCTTACTGGCTCCGGGCATAGATATTTATCCTTCCCACTCAGCCACTACTGGTACTCCAAATTCTCACAGTCCACTACCTGATGTGTCAAACTGCACTGTTTGAAACTCTAAGCCCTTGGTTATATTCATTACTAGTTTGTCAGGACTCATTGCATTCTGAACTGGAAACATTATGGTGAGCATAATTATCCTCATTCCTAGTCCTAGCTTTAAGCTGCCCATTCTTCAGTTTTCTAAAGCACCTGACCAAGTGGTATGAGACACAGGGTTTGACTCCCCCCACACACACCTTTTCCGATATTCCCTCCCAGCTATTGTCTTTTCAGAGTGACCCTAAAGGGATCTGAGTTTGGAGTTATTTTTCAAGATTTAGGCGGAGTTGCTGGGTGCTTATTGTCCATTTCAGTTACTCATCTGAATTGTAGTGAGTCCAGCCTTTCTCTGCTGCCCAGACTGCTATTTCAGTTGTTAACAAAACTTGATAAGGTCCCTCACAGGTTGACTGAAGTCTGGACTCCTTCCATGACTTGATCAGGATGCAGCTGCCAGGTTGGTGTTGATGGACAGCAAATTCAAGGGGCAGAGTCTGGGCCAGCAAACCAGGATGCCTGAGGGATGTCAGAGTAGGAGACAAAGCCAGTACATAATTTTTAAGGAAGAGGTTCTTTGAATCTAAGGAAGGGAGTTCTCCAGTTTTAGCCACCCCACTGGGGATATCTCAGTGTAATCAACTTGAATACTCTGAAATGGCCTGAGGCCTGGTTCCCTTCCCCCATGTACTTGTTTCCTTCGGATTTTCTTATTAACCCTTTGGCAAATTATGCATTGTTTACATATTTGTTTAGCTACAGTATAAAGGCCCACACATCCAAAATGCTTAAGAACCAGATCACACATGGTCTGTACTCCCCAATGATTCCCCTGGTGTAAAACTGCTAACACCTCCCTTAGGTACAGACACCCCTGAACTCATTTACATGAAGTGCAGCAGGAATTTACCAACATTTAAGGCTATTTACTGGTAAAAAAAAAATGGAGCAATTAGATTAAAGGACAAGAATAATTCAGAATAACCCAGGATTAATGAACAAAAAGGCTCACCATTCCCAAACACCCGCTGAAAATCCAGTTCAGTGACGCCTGAATATACTTGATTCACATATGTGTATACCTTGAACACACACACAAGGTTTGCTGCCAGATGAGTAATAACCCACTCTTCAGGGGGAGGAAGACAAGCCTTGGTGTGTGGCATTTGACAATACAAGTGTGCCTCTATTCCCACCAGAGCCAATTTCAAGCTAGCAACCTGGCATCACCAAACACAGAACTGGGAAGAGATACACCACTCACTGTCCCAAGTTTGTTCAATGCAGCTTCAGTGAACCTCAACTCTTTTTACAGAAACGTGCATACAATCCACTTGCACTCTGATTATGAACCTTTTGCTTTTCCCAGAATATATCAGCAAAATCATACTACGAACCACAAGAACACATAGCCCCTTACATATTTGGAACAGACAGACACATACAACTTTCACATACTCAAACCACTTCTACCTTACTAAAGGAAACCGCTGCAAAGTAAAATTCGTATATACACACCCATAACCATACAAAACATTATGCCCATTTACAAGCATGTACAGCTAGTTTCTTTCACACTTTCAAGTAAAGAGTTGTCTCATTCTCTACACTATTGTGAACCCGCACACAATTGTACTCTAGCTTTAGAGTACACACAAACTGGAATATGCTACAAAGACACAAAGAAATATCTCCAGTCTACAACAGAGTACACAGAAAATCTCTGCCAAGTCCCAAACCTTATACTGACAAACTCCCACAGCTTTAAAGACTCTTACATAATTGTATCACATGCTTTTATTACATACAAATATAATTATCCCACATTCATGTGTAAACACACAACCCAAACTTCCATTAGATACATGAATCTTCAACTCCCAGAATGTATATACTAAAATATGAAAATGTCTCCATGAATACCTATCCAGCCACACATCACTTAAATATAGGGATAGAGAGTCACACAAACCCCATGCCACAGAATCCTTAAATCTGAACACATAAGACATCCCACCAAACCCAGAAATTTCCTTAGTTCCCTTTTTGTCTCGGGAAGAGGCAAGCCAATCATGGCCTGAATTTCCTCCAGGCCAATCCCTCCTCTTTCTTTCTACCTGGTCCCAACTGCTTCTCTATCTTGCCCCTGTCTGTCTCCTCCCTGCTTCGTCCCTAATCTCTCCTTGCCCATGAGGTCAACGGTGCTCATCATAACCTTGACTTTCTGCTTCTGCTTTTCCTCCTCCCATCTCACAAACACTTTCTGAGACTCTCTCAATAACTCCTCCAATATCTTATCCAGCCATCTGTCCATTTTCTGGATCTTTTTCTGAATATCAGGCCAAGATCCCTTTATATAGTTGACCTTTAGCATTCCCTGGGCCACAGGATCATCGGGGTTCATTCCTGAGTATTTCCTCTCCTGGTCCCTCAACCTTTGCAGGTAGGCTGAGAGGTCTCATCTTTTTCCTGATTTACCTCAAAGGCCTTACTTAGGTTCTGGGATTTGGGTACAGCCAATTTTGTTCCCAGTATAACTAATTCTCTAAGATCTTTCATGTGTGTTATATCCCCCTGAACATTATTATCCCAATTGGGGTCCACATTGGGGAACTTCTGCTCTGCTACCATCACCCCTTGTCTGGGCAGGTGCTGTCTCTCCCATTCTCTCATAGCCACCCTCCTCACCACTCCCCTTTCCTCTCCTGTAAAGAGGATGTTTAGTATAGACATAAGTTCAGACCAGGTATATAAACTGGGGCCTAAGAATTGATCTAATTGTTCAGCTAGCCTCACTGATTAATGCATCTTCCATTAATGATTTCATTTCCCTCTTCAAGTTCCTTACTTCAGTACTAGTCAATGGGATATTCACATAACCAATTTCTCCTGATCCAATAGGGACTTCTCTGACAGGGTACAGAGACTCAGCAGGTTTATATACTCTCACCCTCCTCTCCTCAGAAACCTCTGGAAATGGAAAGCTCCAGATATTTTTCTTACACTATTCCAATTCTTTCCTTACCTGTTGGTGGGTTGTAACCGATGGAGCAGTAGGCACCAATTGGCTCTCTGATTGCCCCTCTGATTGACTGGGGGCGTGGTCTGGTTCTATTGACTCTTTAAGGTTCAACTGTTCTTGCTCCAGTGGGGGAGGGGAAACATAAGGCGGGGGAATGCTTAACAAACTATCCCAGGTTTTAGTTTCTAAAGATTCAGTCCCTGAATCTGGGTTCTTAACTTTCATGGGATAAAAACTGGTCTCTTTTCCCTGCAGCCAGCAGATGGCATAGTCAGATTCCTCCTCGGAAAAAGGTTTTTATTTATTAACATAACACACGAGGTCGGCACAAAGCCATTCCTCATCTGCCCCATATTTTGGCCAGAATACATCGGGCAGCAAAATGCTTTCCCTTGTCCAAATATAACAACAATACTTAATCATTTTCCTTTTATCCTTTCCCTTGGCCCGATGATTTTCAGCCCAGTGTTTCAACATCCTCCCCAACGGACTATCCAGAGGAAAGTTCCCGGGGGACCCTACAGGTACCCCCTTCACTTTTTTTACCCCGGCTGACCGACTTCCTCTATTCCCCATTCTGAGTCTTGTCTGGGCATCTTTCTCTTAGGATCAGCCTCAGACTCATCAGAATGTCCCCACCACCAAGGTAACATTTAATAGTCCTTTTTTCTTACCTTGGTCTGTGTACTGAGTTACCTGGTTGCTGCAAGGCATGTTTTTCCTTCCCCCTTTCTTGTCCACAATCAGCAGATCTAAGTGTCTGATTGTGGGTCTCACCAGCAGTCAGAGGAGGGCCCCCAACAATGGAGTCCGAGACCGCTCAAACAGCAGGGCCTGCCTTCCCTTCTTCTGTCCCTCAATGCTTCGGATCCTGGACGAGCCCCCAAGAATTGTGAGTAATAAGCACTATTCCTAAAAAGGAATAAACACTCACCTGACTATGGAGAAGAAAAGAATTTATTCATGATCTTGCAAGAATGGGCGCTGTTGTCGGGAGGCAACACAGAACTTAAGAAACAGAATAACAGTTGCAGTAGGGAGCAGGGGACTCAGAGCCTAGTTGGCAAAGAGTGCCTCCGCTTGTTCCACATCATATTTATTAGCTTCATTTATCACAGGAAATAGGGGAGTTAGGAACAGGCTGGAGAAGGCAAGATAGGGAAGTGAGCAAGATAGGGAAGTCAGGGACGGGCCATTCAAGACTTGCATGCTTCTTGCATAAACAGTGCAGGTGCTGCCCTGGACAGTGTTCTGTCTGGGCAGGACTTGGTATTCCAATGTCTGCACCCTTGAGTATGTTAAGGACACATTCCAGGCTCAGGCCATTTTCCCACAGGGTGCCCAACCAAAATGTGGGGGTTGGCGCACAGAACAATAGATCCAGCACTATTTATTCCTTACACCTAACTCACAAGTCCCTCCCCTGTTTCTCCGGTGGCTGGATACTTCAGAGGTTACATTCTATTGGACAAGCCTAACCACCGCACAAATTTGAAACGTGCGGCACGCCCAAATTGGAAACATTTGAAAAAAGTCTCCTGTGCAAGATCAAAATATTTAAAACAAGTCTCTACCCCTCTTTCCTTTGTTCTTTAACTGCAGAGCCAGTCTGAGCTAGTTTGGTAATAATTTATGAAGCTATTTTAGGAATCTCTACCCTACTACCCCCAGTCTCTGCTTTGCAAGGACAGTGGGTGGATATACAGGAGGATCGGTCACTGAGGCTTCTTGACCCTCTGCCATTCCCCTGAGCTGCCCCCACCCTGTGTGAAAGCTAAACTTAATCTAATTCTCACAACCCCAAGTACAATAAAGAACTAGCAAAGTCAAGTGAAACAGCAACTCAGTGAGCACTCTGGGGCTGGTGGGTGGATTTCTGGGGAGGCCCTTGGAGTGGTGGATCAGGCGGAGGAGTTCCAGACCTGGATTTGTTTGGTCTTTAGCTGCCAAACTACTTAACCTCGGTTTCCACATCTTTAAAATACCTTTCAGGGTTTTTCAGGGTTTTGATTTGTTTTGTTTTGTTTGTCTTAGAGTTTACAAAGGGATTATGTGTGAAGGAGCCCAGCACATAATAAATCCTCCATAAACATTACAAGAGCCTGAATCTAGCACCTTCTGGAGGCCCCATGGTCTGCACAGGGCAACTGGCTGGCCCAGCAGAGCTCCTGCTGCAACCAAGGACCTGGGAACAGCAGGGAGGGGAAATGGTTGCAGGGGACAGGAGAGAGAGGGATGATTTGAATTTTGTACTATATACACCTATTTCTGGTTTCAAACAATAAATAAATTTAAAAGTTTAGAAAAAGTATATTCTATATCATATTAGTATTTTAAAGTTATCAGATCACCCTCATATAGATGGTGTTTTAGTTTGCTCTAGCTGCCAAAATGCAATATACCAGAAATGGGCTGGTTTTTACAATGGGGATTTATTAACTTACAAGTCTACAGTTCTGAGGCCGTGAAAATGTCCAAATGAAGGCATCATTAAGATGGTACCTGGACTCTGAAGTCAGGCAAGGCACATGGTGGGTTGGCTGGTTTCTCCCTTCTCTCCTGTATTTCTTTGCTTTCAGCTCCTGGCTGTGGCTTCCATGTGTTTCTCTCTGTGTCAGCATCTGTCTTCTGTCATTCATCCTCTTATAAAGGACTCCAGTAAGAGGATTAAGACCCACCTGGGGCTTGCCTCAACTGAAATAACCTCATCAAAAGTCCCACCCACAATAGGTCCACACCCACAGGAATGGATTAGCTTTAGGAACATGATTATCTGGGGTACATACAGCTCCAAACCATCACAGATGGTTTAAATTCATGCTTCAAAACAGTTCTGAGAAGTGGATCCCATCCTCATTTTATAGATGAAGAAACAGGGCATCACAGAGCTTAAGTGTCTTAAGGCCCCACAGCTGGTTAGAGGCAGAGTCTGGCCCTGAGCCCTGTCTAGAAGCCCAAGCATGACAAGTAGAAGGAGCTGCCTAAGACTGCATCCCAGGACTTCCATGGCTTGATTTGTGAGCCTCTGTGGACCCTGGTCCTTTCTGTGCCTCAGTTTCCCTCCGTGTTAACTGCCCTGATGCACCATAAAGATGAGAAAAACTTGCTCCCACCTACTTCCATCAGTTTTGCCCCTCAGTTATGGCAGGAGGGGGATCACCTAACTCAGCATCTCCTGGGGGCCTCCTCTGCTCTTGTGGCTCCCTCAAAGATGCATTTGTGCAGCCAGGGTTGAAGGCCCCTGGGTTGGAGGACTGTAGTTGGGCTGCTGGGCAGTGCTGAGGCCCCCTGGAGGTGAGGGTGAAGAACCCCACCTTTGCCTGCCTGCAGTGCTGTGCCGGTAAAGGTTTAACAAGGGTCCTGGTGGGAGAAACTGGGTGCAGGCTGACTCTGCAAACCACTGGCTGCACAGGTTTAGGTGCTCCTTAAAAGCTTGAAAAGCTTCCCTATTCTCCCTGACTTGGATGGAAAGGAAATCACAATGGAAGTCTAGGGCACTTGCTTAGCACCATGAATCCAAATGGGGAGAGGTTGAGTCTGAATCCAAGTCATCTGATGTAGAAAGTCCAGGGTTCAGGGCTAACCTCGCTAGCCAGCTGTGTGACTTTAAACAAGTCAAATGAGGTCTCTGTGCTTCAGCATTTCTACAAAATGAGGATAATACCCACTTAACAAGATTGTTTTCAGGCTTGAGTATAGACATCTCCTTGAGGGTGCCTTGAAACTCTTAAAACATGAACACAATATGATGAGTTCTTAAACAGAAAAGAAAAAAGTGACACCCCCTGCACACACACACACACACACACACACACACACACACACCACACACCCATTCCCTTAATTTGGCACTAGTTAGATTCCTTAACTTACTCTTGGATGTGGAAGGAGCCTTGGAGCCTCCTTTGCTCAGCCTGTCCTGGATGGAAGTTGGTTCTTTCTCCATCTCACCACAATTCCTGATGTTTCCATGACTCCAGTCTCAGCAACTGGGAAAGGAGACACCCCCCTTATTTACTCTAAAACAGTTTCTGTGCTTTTGATGGGTCATTTGCTGCTCAAGGATGTGGCTGTTCACCCAGTGCCCCCTGGTGGTAACTCTTAGGAACCTCTGATTACAAGGAAATTCCTGGAAGGTTGGACTCTCAGTGCCTCAGTGGAGGAGACACTAGATCTGGCTTGGCAGAGGGGATCAAGCAGTTGGATCCGTGTATAACCTCCCTATCTGCATGGTGGCCATTGTCCCCATCATGCTGGCCTCAGGGTGTCCAAAGGCAGAGGCTGGCTGTGTCAGTTGGCCTGGCCATTTGGGCCATTTGTCTACTTGGTTGTTTTGTGCCTCTTCCGGAGGCAGAGGTAACATGAGATACAAAGGTGTTCACACTTTGGCCAACTTCCATATGTCCATCCACAACCTCTCCCTGAGACCTCCTTGTCCTGATCTAATTAGTGCTCAGTAAATCTGTGCTAATTATGTTCGTGGGAATGGGTGAGCTCATGTATTACACTTGGGTAACACGTGGTTAAGTTGTGCACATTTTAATAGGGCTCTTTTACAGGGACTCTAATGTGTGTGGGCTGTCTGGGGTTGTTCTTTCAAGTTGTAAACTCACTGCTTCTCTGCTCCACATTCTCCTGGAGGTCTCTAAGCTACCTCCTCTGTGCCGGCCTCACAGGTGCTCAAGCCAGAAGTGAGGGTGGTAGTAGGGTTGGGGGTATGCTATTTGTGTGTGTGCTGTTTGTGTTTCATGCACACAGTGTGTGTTGTTTGTATGATGTGTGTCCTACAGTTAAGTTCCCCAAAGCAGACAAAAAGTCACAACCTGATCCTGCCTTAAGAGCCTCCTCCTCACCCACCTCTGTGGGCTCTGAGTCCTTCTCCTCTCCCCCAATTTGACTGCGGGCAGCACCAGTACCCTAATCTTTTGTGCCTCAGCATCTCGCCCAGGGCTTGCTGCTAAAAACGTGCTCCATACGGTAGTTGCTAATTGAACGAGAAAAAGCAGTGGCAGGACGGTCTTTTCTTAGGAAGTGCTGCAGTGCCCTCTAGTGGATGTGCTGTGACCATCTCAAGGTTTGTGGTTTCACTCCTCTGGCAGTCAGGCTCAGAAGTCTGTTCTGTGAATTCAGCCAGACTTGGCCCTTGTTGCCGTCAATCCTTGCCTTGGAGAGGGCGGGGCTCAGTACCAGCTGAGGCTGTGGGGGCAGTGGCGAGGCTGGGGTCAGGCTGGCGAGACCGGATTGGAGCCCAGGAAGGAAGGGTAACAAGGGAAATTGAGATCTCTTACTTTCTCCTCATCCCTCCCTCTTTTCTCTTCTTTTGTTCCCAGGCAGAAATGACTCAACAGATGC
Organism: Bradypus variegatus; assembly: GCA_004027775.1. Lineage (NCBI taxonomy): Eukaryota > Metazoa > Chordata > Mammalia > Pilosa > Bradypodidae > Bradypus > Bradypus variegatus. The sequence goes on from PVKY010000601.1 coordinate 8,542, forward strand.
CCTGATTCTCCATGTGGGAAAGGAAGGAAGAAGTGAATATTTATCTGCCAGATACTTTCATAAATAATTTATTGAAAAGGGTAAAGGAAAATAAGGAACTCAAAAGACAGGGATCACATCAGTGATCACAGTAATTGCAAATGAATTAAATTATCCATTCTCTCAATACGTATTTTTAAAACCCAGCTGTTTCTTGTTAATTGAAAAATGACACCTAAAACAGGAGGACACATAAAGGTCAGAATTCTTTTATACCAGGCAAATGCTCGCACACTCCCACCTAATCCATCAGCAAGTCTTGTTGGTTTCAGATCCCAGCTGCATCCCAAATCCATCCTCACCACCAGCACCATTGCCCGAGCCATCATCATCTCCTGTTTGAACTATCCCTACAGGCTGCCAACCACTGCCTGGGTTCTAGTTACTCTCCTACGATCTGGACCCCATTCAGTGTTAGAAAGTTCTTCTTAAAACATCAATCAGATCACATTCTTGACCCCCCTACCTCCCACCCCATCCCCCATTTCATAACGCTTCATTTGTCATGTCACTCGAAATAAAATCCATACTCTTTCCCAGCGCCTATAAGACCCTAAGTGTTGAACAGAAGAATGATGTCACTCAAGAAGGTGGGACCAGAACCAAATTACAGGAGTTGAGAGTATGAACTTTGGCCCAAAGAAGGGAGGAAATTTGTAACAGAGCTGTCCAGCCTGTCTGTCTATGAGCCGTAAAGTCCCTGCCACCAAGAGTGCAGAGCTGAGGCCAAGGGGATTCCTGCACTGGGTTGGCTGGAGGCTGGAAGAAATGATCTCCCTTTGCCTTGCTGCATCAAAACTCTTATAATTCTAGGAATAAGAAATGCGAGGAGGAAATGCCCACTTTAGCAATGGTGGTGAAATAAAAAAATAGAACTGAACCTAGGCAGTCACTCTTCAGAATGGACAAGCCCTTGCTTCTTCTTGAAGACTTCTTCCAGCGAGGAGTTCCTTGATGGGCAGCCCTTTCTGCCGGTCGACACTTCAGACGTTGTGCAGACCAAGTCTGTCTGCATCCCTGAAACTCCTCTTCTTGGTCTCAGTTCTTCCCTCTTGCAGATTTCTGAGAACTCTTCCAAAAGTGAGCCAGAGATGGTGCTGGGTGTTGGGGACAAGAAGATGAAAGGTGCAAACTCTGCTGTCAGGAAGTTCACAGACTGGGGGGAGCTGGACCCATAAATGGTTACAGCCCCCCAAGACAACTGGACTAGTGGGGTATGTGCCAGGAGAGCATGAGGCCTCAACCCGGCTGGGTCTCAGCTTCACCCAGGGGGCTAAGGAAAATGCACAACACGGAGCCTGCCACCAGAGGCCCCGAGGGTGGGGCCCAGGCTTTGGTGTCTTTTTAAGGAAACCCAGGTGGTTCTGAGGTGACTAATGTTGTGGACTCCCAGCTCAGTTGGGAAGAACTTTGAGACACCTGGATTAGAATCGCAGTTTTGCCACTTACCAGCTGTGTGAACTTGGGTATCTACCTCCACTTACAAGTGAGGAGGAGGAGGAGGAACAGCAGGGAGGGGATGGAGAGGAAGAGAAGGAGAGACATCTTGAGCAGTGGGCCTGGCCAGAGAGCACCAGGGCAGCAGCGGTGGGGGTGGGGGTAGGGGCGTCTTGGCGAATGGCCGCAGTGCACAGGCCCAGCGGCTCTCCAGGTGGGCCTTCGTTCTGTCCAGGTGTCATTTCTAGAGCACCTGCTATCAGCGTTTATTGCGGGAGGAGCTGATATCTCACCTTTATGTAGGGAATGCAATAAATACTTACAAAACATTAAGAAAGGACACCATGGAGGCCACTGGTTGCTGCAGTATAAACAAGTTCAAATTTTTAAAAATCAATCCCCAAATATGTGTGTTGTGTGTGTTGTTACATTTAAATTTAAAGTCTGAACTGTCAAAAAATAAAAAGTAAAATATTACTGACATAGTTGAAACCTCTGCATTCCCCTCTGGGTGCCCTTCATCTTTCTCCTCTCCTGAATTTGGTGTGTTTCTCATTTTCAGGCACGTTTACATACTTTTACTATGGATGTAAGAATCTACAAAGTCCATGGGACCCAAGTGCATGTTTTGAGCCTTTTTATAAGTGGCATCATACAAAGAAATCATTGGGCAATTTGCCTTCTCCTCTCAAAATTGTGGTTTTTACCCTTATCCATATTGATACTTGTATCTCCAATTCATTCATTGTTACCATTTTAAAATCCCTTAACCTGCTTAAGGACCTTTACATTGTCTTGGTTTTTCACTACTATAGAAAAGGCTTCCACAGTCGGGTGTCCTTCTCCACACAGGTGAGAGTTTCACAGGGGATACGTCCAGGGGCGGCATGATGAGACTGAAGGAAATTGTGCTCTTAGAATTCACTGTTCGTCCACCCTTGGGCTGCCAGGGGCCAGGTGCCTGCTGCTCTGCATCCTCACTCACACTTGGAATCGCCGCATTTCACCTGTTCACGTCTATATTCTTTATACTCTGCTTAATAGCCTTTTGTAGCAAAACCAGCAGAAAAGTCACACTGGGAACTGCAGCTAGACTATCCTCTGGCTATTGGGTTCTCAGCAAAGTTTGGGTGGCGGTTGCTAAGGCAAGCTGTGCCATTATTAATTCAGAACATCCTGCTAAGAAACATGGAGTGAAAGACATGAGCAAACTAGAAATCTGGAAAGGCTCGTTGGCCAATCACCCCCAACAATCTGCTTCAAGGCCTCATCCTTTTGTCTTGACCTTTTGTTTGAGGGTATAAATAGGGAGCCGAAACTTCTGGGCTTGCCTGGGGTGGTCCCAGTTTATGTCAGTTGTGCCTGCAAAATTATCAACAGTACCTCCTTTGACTCTTCAAAGGGGTTCAGGTTTAGAAGATAAATTATCTGGTCACCCTAACTATAAGAGTGGCAACTCAAATCAATTTCCTATCCCCCGATTTTCACTCTGCTCTGTTCTATGTGGATATGATCGAGGGCCAGAGGGCCTGTGTCCTGAAAATCACTGGGAAGACTTGCAATTGTTGCTGCAGAGGTTTAAGAAGGAAGTAGGAGCCCTTGGAACAATTCAGAGAAGGAGGTGACCACAGCCCAGGGGCCTTACCCTGAGAAGATCAGGCACTGTCACTGTCGAGTCCTGGCCATAGTTACTTGGTCACTGCCCAGGGGACAGCTGGCTCCGGGGGCAGGTGGTGCTGGGTAGCCTGTGGGTCCCCCTTCCCACCCACCCCCCAGTATCCTAGATCAGAATCCGTTCCAGGCCATCAGGCAGAGCTCCTGCCAGCGCTTTCACAAGAACAGTTCCTGGACATGCTTCATGAGTTGTGGCCAAGCTCTTGTGACAACATCTCCTGGAATAAAAGGATTCTTTGTGGGCAGCCAGCACCAGCTAACAGCTTGTGGATCGCTGGACTCCCTCTGGCACTTTCTTTTCTAGACAGCCTCCCACTTCCACCCATTCAGTTCAAGACAATCCAGGATCCTAGATAGATAATTGGGCCATTTGATCAACCTGAAGAGGTAAGTCAGGGCAACCTTCCAACACCAAAGCTTCCAGAGGAAGTGACAGAACACAATGGGAGATCTGTGCTGGGGGACAACCCAGGGCATCAGCATTCAGTGGTTCTCTTCCAGCATCCTGCCACATCCCGAGTGAAGGTTCCAACTCATCAGCATGCTCCTGTGACAAAGACTTATCCTTAAACATGAATAGGATTTCCAACTAAGCAACCTCAGAAGCTTGGGGTCTTCCTTTGATGAGCAGACCCATTGAGAATGGCCCCTACCAGTGGAGTTTCAAGGCTCCTCTGGGGGTTACCACCTCCATGAAGTCTTTGTTGAACTGCACCCTCCTTCACCTTGGCCCAGATTATACTGTACCCTCTTGTCTTCGTGCCTCCTGCATTGTACTCTGTGAGTATGTGTGTGGGTGTGGGTGTGTGTTTGTGTGTGTATCCATGCACACATACGTATATCTGTCACAGCACAATTACTCCATCCAGGACACAACAGTATCTTACTTATTTCCATATTCCCCTTCACCCAGGACCACAATGAAAGTTTGTTGTGAGCAAATGAGTCAATCCTGCACTTTATATGGTGTTAGTCTCAGGAGCAGACTGGACAGAGGAACTCAACTGATGTCACCAAGTCTCCTTTTGCCCAGTGCCTGTTTTGTTCTGTTTCATTTTCTCTTACTGCCAATGGAATTTCTCCATGTTTGGGGAAGATGCTCACCAGCATTTCAGCTCCATGATTTCTCCCCAGTCACTTGCTCACCCTTGTGCGCTGTAAGCTACGATGACTGAAAGGGTCCACAAAAATCACATAATTGGAGTGGGGGAGCAGCAGTTTTCCCAAGTGGGAAGATTGAGATGGTCCTGAAGAGACAAAAACAACAGACATACAGAAAATAGCGTCGACACTTGAGGAATTCCTAGGAAGACAGATTCTGACCTAGAGAGCAGGACGGTTACTGTAGGAGCATCTCTAACCACCAGAGGCTGAGGAGCCTGGGTCAGGCCAGGTGTTACAAAGAGCATCCCCTCCACAGGAAAGGCAAGTGCAGATTCTGAACATCAGTCAGCAGGAAAGAGATGTTTACTGAGGATCTACTAAATGCCAGGTGTCATGTAGGCCCAGGGGGGCCGGCAGTCAGCAGACAAGGCACCATCCCTGCCCTTGTGCACCTTGCCAGCCAGTGGACACTGATGGGCCTCAGAACAGACCCCACTGAGTCCTGCCTCCCATCAGGTTTTGGCTCCCGGAGGACTGGGGTGCTCCCTGGTCATAATAACAACAGCTAAACTTCTTGGAACTGGGCTTCATGGGCACTGCCTCATTTAATCTTTTTTTTTTTTTTTTACCGGGGAGAGCGCGAACACAGTCCCCCATTACCACAAATTATGCAGTTGAGTTTCCCACATTTGGGGAAATCACAGGGGTCAGCATATCCAGAGTGCAATGGATAAGCCTCGCCCTGGGAAAACCACCTTCGTGATCATGGTATCTCCCCTGCCAGGTAAGTATACCCCATTTAATCTTGACAACAGTGAGGTAGCCTTTAGGATTTAGCTAGGGTCAGAGACAGGCCCTAACTTAAGCAATAATTAAGAAAACCAAGTGTGGGGAGTTGGGGAGAGGGAGTGTGTTGGGGGTGGGGCACAAGAAAGGCAGGATATTGGAAGGAAAGTTCACAGAATTGAAGGGAAAGATGAAGAGCCAGCCTTGGGGTGAACTGGGACAGGATTGGGGCTTACTGTGGCTATTGGTGGACCCTGTGTAGAGGGCACTGCTCTGCTGCCTCAGCACCAATGACCTTTAGTCCCTGTGTCTTCTCTCAAGAGTCAAATTCCCAGGAGAAACTCTCCCATTGGTCTGACTTGGGCCATATGGGATCAGGTACTGTGACCGGCAGCCCCACCACGAGTTGCTGAGGACGGGGGTGTGGTTCACCCAAAGCAGGATGAGGAGGAGAGAAGTATACTGGGGGCAGACAGAAACAGCAGCTGTGTGCCATCTAGGTAGGATTATTGTCTCCATTTTCAGGTGAAGAAACTGAGGCTCGGAGAGGTTACAGGACTTGCTCCAAGTCACTGATGGTGAGGGACAGAACTTAAACCCAACTGCTTGATGGCACATTCTGAATCATTATATTTGCTGCCCACTCAACCAGGGATGGGTGACTGGATGGCAACATGTCATTTGATCACAGACAGTAATTTAACAGAATAACAAAGTGGTCAAGGGTTTGGGAACCACTGAGAAGGTAATTGCAATCAAATAGGCAAGAGAGGAAGAACTAACCTAAACCAAGGTAGTTAAGATGGATAGGAAGGACCTTAGTGACTAGATGACAAGAGAGCATGAAAAGAAACGTTAAGCAGGTAAAATCTGCCACGACTGATAACTAACAAGATGTATGAAATGAAGGAAGGAGAGGCGTATACACAGACAATCGAGTTTCTGGTTTGGGCACCTGGATGGATGGAACTGTCCTTCACTGAGATAGTGAACCCAAGAGGAGGGAGATGAGTATACTTTTGGACATGTTGAGTTTGAGGTGCCTGAAGAACATGCAAACAGAGATGCCCAGAAGCCAGTTTGAGATATATCTATGAGATGGGACAGAGGTGTAGCTGGTAGTCCCCAAGGGCACTGTGGAGTCTGAGATTGGAAAAGGCCTGAGCACTGAGCCTGGGGAGCACAGCATTCAGGGGCAGGCACGTTTGGAATTCTTTCTGGCTTCAGCAATTTTGTGAGAATGTATCAGGGAAGTTATCTCGTTCATTAATGTGCCCTGATGGGAGTCTTTCTGCTGCCCATCAGGTCTTGCCTGGCTAAGTCATCCTTTCCATCTCGGCTTCCACAGCATTGCCTTGGCATAGCCTTGCTGACCTCCCAGATGGGCTCTGATAGCATCCTACACTTCTCCTGCATGGCGCTTACTACGTTGTCATACCTCTTGAGTACATGTCTTGTTCATTGTTGCAGCCCTGTAGGAGGTGGAGAATTTCCCTCTCTCAGCCCCTTTCTTTGCCCTCCTTTTCCAGGGATGCTGACTTATAAGGCATGGATCAGGATGTGTTTACTAGCAGACAGGATCACAGTGAATTGAAATTCACCCACATTCCTGTGACCTCTCGTCGGCTTCCTTGGTCTGTAAGACAATCACGGGCTCTCTCTCGGGGGCTGGCAACTTCTCCTCTCCTTGCTTCCACAGGAGTGCCAGGGCACGGGGAAAGCCTCCTCACAGAGGGCCAGGAGTCACTAGCAAGGCCCTGGTGGGCTCTGAGGCTGAAGCAGGCGCTCCTGCCCAGCTCCAAGAGAAGCCTGCCTTGTGGGAATCAGGTTTTCAGCCAACAAATAATAAAGTAGCACTGCGGTTTCTTGTTTCCTTTTATCCTCAAGGCTTTGGGAATTTTATGGAAAGAAGAATGACTGGAGGGCAAGATTTGCCATTCTTGAGTCCTCCAGTCAAATTTCATCTAAAAGACTCCTCAGTTCCTGTTCCTCCTTTAGTTCCTGTTCATTGAACAAAGGAAAGAAAGAGAGAAGAAATGCACAAGCCAGAGCTGGCTTCTACTCTGTAGTCATGATCATTTATGACGATTTTTCCCTGGGATGATCTGGTCTTAGACCATGCAAATATGATGCAAGTACTTTGCTTTGTTCTTGCGTATGTAACGCGCACACCATGCCAGATGATGGGTGATTTTGCAGCAGTTGCTAGGCTTCATCCTGATGCATTTTGAAAGGCTCCTCTGTCAATCTGCCAGCCAAGGAATGGTGTAAACTTCTGTAACCTAAGTGGGAGTCAGAATGTCTGAAGAGCCTATCAGATATTTAGCACGTTCTTGGCCCATGAGAGGCCTCTAGATCCAGTTAAAAGCCCTTGAAAGTCTCTAAAACATTTTGTATGTTAGTACTCAGGACAGCCCTGCAAGTTGAGAGTCTCTTTCTGCTCCTTATTTTACAAAAGGGGATACTGAGGCTCAAAGAAATTCTGTAATCAAGCAAAGCACCTACCAGTAGTAATAATAATAATCAACATTAATTCACTACAGTAAATGGTGCAACTGTTTACTGAAGACTTAATATGTGCCAGGGATTCCATTCAGGTCTTTACATGTTTCTCTCATTTAATCCTCACAACTGTCCCATAAGGTAGGGGTCATAATTTTACAATTGAGCCCAAAGCCCTTCTTCTTTTTGCTATGCTATTCTGCATCCAGCTGGTAGCAGGACGTGAGGTTAGAATTCTGTGAGTAGCAGTAGTGACCCAGTCAGGCTGACAAAATGCATGCCATGGAGGAAAAGGCTGTTAGGTCTGAACCCAGGGTGATAGCTTTGGAAAAGCTCTCTTGTACTGTGCCTGCTGGAACCCTGGGAAGATCAGGTATGTTTTCTGGTTGAGCTGGAAAAGAAGCCCAAGATGAAATGGGCCAGACAAAGGACCTGGGCAGATGCTGGGGAGCAGGGAAAAGAGGGGAGAATCTGATGGGCATTCTGAAGGACGCTTCTCCATCTGAGTTGGGTACAAAGGACCTGTGCTGCCTAGAGACCTGGGGCAAGGCCTGGTAAAGTCCTCTAACTCTGCAGAGGGCAGGAGCACCCCTGAGGAGGTTTCCTTTGGCAAGGAGATGGACCAGGAGACCTCGAAGGTCTTGTTGACCCTGGTGGTTCCGTGTGAACCTCTCTTGGGATCCTTTTACATCAGGTGGTGGAGCTGATGGGAAGAACTACTAGACCAAGAACTTTCTCAAAGACATCGATTCAAAGGCAAATGTGATGGAGTTCCTCCTCTGCTTGAAACTTTAAGCCCATCAGGGGCTTCCTCTCTCCCTCAGGCTAAACTCCAAATGCCTTCACATGGCTGACATAGCCCATGAAAATGCGGCCACTCTGGACCCCACCAGGTTCTCCCAGCCTGCCTCCCCCTCCCTGCCCCAGACCCTCACCACTGGGGAAGATTTCAGTCCTCTCCTGTGCCCAGACCCTCAGAATCTCTGGGGATGGGCATCTGTCATTATTTAAAAACTTCCCAGGTGTTTCAGTGTGTAGCCAGGGCTGAGACCTCCGGCTGCTTGGCCTTTTCCCTCTGTCACCCTCATCTGGCCGGTGCCTCTTATGCTCCAGGTCTCAGCCAGGTCTCAGCTCAGTGTCTGCTTTCTCAGGAAACCCTCCATGACCCTCTCCAGAGATCCCTTCAGCTGGTGCCCGGTCTAGCCCTGTGTTCCTAAGGCATTTGGCTTACCCTGTGAATGCTTTACACTCCTCTTTCTCCCCTCTGACTGATCTGTAGAAGATACAATTCCCAAATCTGGGTTCCCACAGAAGTCACACTGAACCAGGCTGGAAGGAAAAGAGGGTTTATTTACACCTGCAGGAGGACAGGGAAAGCTTTCCCAAATCTGCCTCCCCTAAGTATTTCTTCAGTTGGTTTTTATACCCATTGGAGACAAGAGAGTTAATCATTTAATTAACATGCAATCAGAGTGATAGACGGAAGGCTTATCTATATCTGGGAGGTTTGGGGCAATCTCCCCGAACCTGATTCTTTAATTGGCTAAACCCATTAGAGGTAAAGAGAGTTAATCATTTTAGTCAACATGTAACAGAGGTTTAGAGAATTTCAATAATTTAGTTATTTCCTATTTCCTTTAGGAAATAGGTGACACTGGTAAAAGGTGTCCCCGGGGGTCTAGGGAGATAGATGAAAGGGCTTTATTCACATCTGGGAGGTCTGGGGACCATAGATTAAAGCTTATTCAAATCTGGGTGCAGACTTTACATTTACATACTGCTTCAGACTCTTTATTTACATATTGCTCTGTTGTGAGAATAAGAGCTTCCATTATAGCCTTCTTCCAGCTTTGAAGGTTACATTTTAAGGCTACTTTTACAATTTCCAGCTCACTTAGTTTTAAGATTATATATAAAAAGTTACTGTTACAGATCTCTGTGAGGGCAGGGCCTTGTCATCTGGCCCACAGTTGTACTCTTGTACCTGGCACACAATAACTGTTCAATGCAAGCATGCTGTGATGTAAAATATCAAGTCAAAATCTGCCTCCCTAAAAATTTCCCCTAGTCCCCAATATTCCCTCTTCTTGGTTAAACATGAAAGCCCATGTCTTTTCCTTTTTAAACTTTCCCCAAATATCTATGCGTATTGGACTTTAACTAGCACTTTTGGATTCCTCTGGGTCCTCTCGGTCCTCCTGAGTGGGGAGCTGGCTCTCTGTTCCTGCAAACATTAGCGTTTCCCCAAATAGCTCCTAGAAAAGGAAGCGCTGCTTCTCCACAAGAAAAGACAGTTTGCAAACAAGAGCTCTGCACAGGCAGGCTCAAAGGCAACTGAAGCGATCCCTTCTCTGAGAGATGTTTAAAGCACCTCCATTTAAGATCACAGAGAAGTTTAGTCAATACTCGTCCATTTCCTCCTCCACCTTGCCTTCAGGGAAGCCAGAACTGAGCTCTTTTCAGTGAGGGTACCGCTGCAGAATAGCTCCTAGAGAGTAGAGGAGGCGATCCACCGTGGATCGGAAGAAGATAAAGGCAAGAAGCCACCAATAGGGCATTCATTGGCTTTGGAACAGCTAAGAGCCTCACCTTGGCCCAGACAACCTGAGGCAATTTCTGACAGCCACTGTGGAGGAAGAGGCCTGCACCTTTCTCACCTTCTTTGAATGAGCAGCTGGGAAGTGGGAGAAGGAGCTAGGAATCCATGGGGCATCCTTCTCTTGCCAACCACCCAGGGCCTGGAGGGAAGCCAGTCTGCTCCTGGGACTTGGGAACCCATGCCTGAGGATAAGAAAGCTGTGCCCCTGTTTCCCCATCACTGAAACAAGATTCTGATGACTACTGGCCTGGCAGAGCTCAGGGCAGAGGGGTGTCTCCTGCCAAAGTGCTCTATGTGGAGAACTGGTCTTTGTTTGGTCTCTGGCTCCACTGACTTTCCTTCTCTGAGCTCAGTTTCCTCATCTGAAAATGGGGAATTTTTTTGGACCAGATATCAAAGGTCCTTTCTTGCCTTGCTTTCTGGGGTTGGTGAGAAAATGGAAGGGGTGGGGTAGGATTGGGACAGAAGAAAAGCACAAGAGTGGTTGTGACTCAAGAGAAAGATGAAAACTGAGTTCCGTGTCTGGGAAGGGTCTGGCACATCTGCACAGCGGCATCCGGGTTCTAGATTTGGGGCCCAGCCCATAAAGGAAGGGTGAAAAGACTATCTACATCTCGTGTGAGCCATCATATGAAGAAACCCAACAGGTTGAAAAGACTCACACAGGTAGTAAGCAGGGAGGCTTTCTGTCCACTACAGGGATAGCAGGTAGGTTTAATTTATGTGCCAACTCTGAAAGATCAGCGAGGGCTGCCGGAGCATCACGTTTAGGCAAGAGTCTGTGACCGATTAGCAGTATCTGCACGCAGCGTGAATATAGCACGTTGCTTACCCATTCATTTTGTAGATTGTTATTGAGAGGCTGCTTTGTGCAAAGCACTTCTGATCCAGTATGGATCACTTCCTCTACTCCCTTACACTGGGTATTCAGTGGTAAATAAGACAAGCCTCTTAGGAAGCTTACATTCTAGAAGGGAAGACCCACAATGAGCATGTCAACAAATGAATAAATAAATCTTAGCTAGTGCTGAGTATTATAAAGAAAATAAAATAGTGTAAAGGGATTGAGCGTGATTGGTGGTGGGAGAAGGCAGGAGGATGGGGTGCTCAGGGAAGGCTCTCTAAGGAGATGATGTTTGAGCTGAAACCCAAACATTGAGAAAGAGGCAGCCCTGTGAAGACCTGGAGGAATACCATCCAAGCAGAGGGAACAGCCAGTGCAAACGTCCAGGGCCAGAGGGGCCAGAGTCGAGGCTAAGAAGTGGGCAAGAAAGAGGAAAAGTGGAGGAGGTGGGAGGAGCAAGAGAAGCCAATTTTCTGCTCAATGCACCCATCTGGATGTCTGACAGGCCTCCCAAACTTAGGAAGTGCAAAACAAAACCCTCAATCCCTGAACCAAACCTGCTCCTTTCCAAGTCTTCTTTCAGTAAGTGACACCACCACCCACCTGGTTACTGAGACCACTGCCCTGCAACCCCAGCCCCACCACCATCACCTCTTGCCTGTGGCCTCCTCCCAGGTCGGCCGCAGAAGCCCACAAAGCACTCATCCCACCAATCTCAAGATCCCCTTTATACTTCCCTGATGCTCTCTTCTTCTGTGGTTTTGTCTTTCTTGCAACTATCTCCAACCCACAAGTCCAGGGACACATTATCTTTTTAATAATGCAGGTGTGATTCATCACAGCCATGATGGCATTGGGCCCCAATTCTATTCACACACATTCCTCTAGTTGTCCCCAAACACAGTGCATCCAAGAGTGGTTCTGGAGACATAGGGCATTACTTATCATAGAGATCAGGTATTGGGCACCTCCAGGGTTTCTGACCACCAACCCCGTTGGTCAGTGCCCCACAATAGTCCTGCAAAAGAGGTATGATTATCATCCCACTTGCACAAATGTGGCCACCTGGACTCAGAAAGAGTCAGCTTTTTGGCATAAGACCCATAGCTAGTAAATGGTTGAGCCAGGATTTGGACTTGGGTCTCTCTGATGCCAAAGCTTCTACATTATACTTCCTCCTGGACTGAAATGGGCTCAGAATAAGACAACTTGACCTCGGTCCAGATGTTTCCCCTTCTCATTCTAAATTCAAAAGTCAGAGCCTGCTTCCTGGTTTCCTTGGAAATATAAGAGGGTTAGGGCTCTGTCTACCCAGCCCCAAAGAGATGGTGATGTCCCAAATCCTCCTGATCCTGGCAAGGGAGTTGTCCCAGCACAGGCAGCACCCACGTCATGTGGCCTCCTCTGGCCGGCTTTTGGTCCCCGTCCCTTTACCTGCCCCCCTTCTACATCTACATCTACATCCCCTCTGCTGCCAGGTGGTCCCCTTCCTGCCCAGGGTTGTCGCAGCAGGTCCCCAGGTGCCCTCCAGCCTGTCGGCCTCTTGATCAGGAAGCATTCCCGTGGGAACCATGGTGCCAACATCCGGGGAGGACAGGCCCTCCGTTACCTGCTGGTTCTGCTGCCTCTGCTATTAGGCCCAAGAACAAAGGAGCTTGGTGCCTGCTGCCGGCTGGCTATGTTTGTCCAGGGCGAGGCCTAGCCTGGCACAAATGCTGAGCAAACAGGAGTGCCGGCCTCACATATCCGCCTCAGAGAAAGCAGGGCTTCAGTTAGGAAGTGTTGCTGCCAGGCCTCCTGCTGGAATATCACCCTGTCCAACCCCCCAACCAGCACTCCAGGGTAGAGGGGACTGTAGGGCAATCATGTCCCATCTGTGGGCCTCAGGTTCTCCAGCTCTAAATGAGAGAGCTGAGCAAGATGATCTCCAAGATCCCTTCTCTGGACCAGCCTTGAGTGCTGTTACTGGAAGCCTCTGGAGCTTGAGAACAGATCTGAGGCAGATGTGCCTGGGGGGCAGGCTGAAATCTGAGCCTCTGTCCTCCAGCCCCCCGTACTCATACCTGCCTCTGTCTCCAGCCTGTTTTTGTCCAATGTCCTTGGACACTGGATCTGTGACCTCATTCATGCCAGTGGAGTGCCAGGACGGGAGCTAGAGCCCTTCGTTTTCAGAGGATTAAGTTTGATCATTCCTGCTTCTGAGGCTACCTAGTATCTGACCTTTCACTCTCTGTCCCCAGAAATCTTAGGGTAGCTGGGGAAGGATCAGAGGGACCAGGAAAGATACCTTTCCAGCTGGGACAATAAGAGGTTGTGTGGTGATTGTTATTCTCGGATGTTAGTGAACATCAGACTCACCTGGGGTGCCTATTAAAAATGCAGATTCCTGTGCCCCACACCCTAGAGATTCTGAGACCCAAGTTCTGAGGCAGAGGAGGGTGATTAAGACTCTAAGTTTTTTTTTTTTAACAAGCACCTAGGTGACCCTTAGGTCTCTGATGAAGTAGAATTAGTGTGTCTAAAAGCTATACAATGCCTGAATCTCAGTTTTATCTGTGAAATGAGAAACTACAATAATATCTATCTCTTAATAAAAAGAGCTATTGTTTCAGAGTACTTGTAAATGTCTGTTGAGTGAATGGGGCAGAAGTCAGCCCATCGGCCCACACCAGAAATCTGTGTCTTCCTTGACTTCTCCATCTTCCACAACACACAGTCACAATTTCCTGTGAACCCTACTTCCTAAATACATCTTAAATCTGCCTATTCTTTCCATCCCCATAGCCATCTCCTATAGCCTGAGCCACCATCTTCCCTAACTGATCACTGGACAACCTCATATCTGGTGTTCCTGCTTCTACCCTTGTGTCCTCCCATTCACTATCCCCAGAGCAACCAGGGAGATCCTTTAGAAATGCTAATCTGATAAGGTAGCGCCTCTGCTTCAAACCCCAGCTCTCAGGAAGACCTTATCATGAGTCTTAAAAATACCTTCTGATCCCGACACCCACTTCCAACCCTCCTGTCAGCCCCTCTCAGCCTCTCACTCTACACTGAAGATATTTTCAGCTTTTTTCAGATTCCCACACAAAGTGTGTTTGCTGTGCTTGAAACAGACCCCTCTTCATTCTCAAAACACACATCATTCACCTACTAATCATCTTTCATATCTCAGATTGCATGTCATTTCCCATAGCCTTCCCCCACGTATGTGTTACACTTTGTTCTTTCTCTATAACACTGCTTGTTACACTCTACCGGGATGACTTAATACCTGCCTCCACCGCTAAACTAGCTCCAAGATAACACAAACCTCTGTCTTATTCATCGCTCTAGCCCTAGCAGTTACTAGATTCCTTAGCACATCATGGGTGCTGAAAAATACTTGTTGAATGAATGGTTAAATACATGGCTGAATGATGAATGAACGAACGAATGAAGGAATAAACGAACGAGAAAGCCCTGATCGCAAAATATGCCGAGGTGGACGCTCCCAGTAGTGCTCTGAGTCTAGGGTCTCGAAGTCCCTGGAGAAAAGACTGCTGCCATGTGGGGGCGTCCCAGGGTTCGTGCAGGCCACAGGGGGGCGCCCCCTGCTCATTGTATCCTCTTGGCACCTCGGATTCAGGTTTAGTTACTAATCGCCAATGGGCGGCAGGGGGCGGGGTTCTCCCTCTGATAGACAGCATAGCCCCGCCCAATCTAATTCATCTTTTCCTTGGATCCGCCCACTCCAGGCCGCGGAGACCCTGAGGGTGAGCCTGATGGAGGTGCAGCCAACTGTACTCCAGCAGAGCTCTCTCAAGGCTGAACCAGCGGGCCTGGCGTTCTGAGAGTGGGCGGCCGGGTGCTGGGGGCGGAGCCTCCGATATTGACGGGCAGGCGGGCGGTCCTGCCCCTCTCGTCCAGAGCGGCCGCGCCAGCGCTGGGGACAGCAGAAGTGAGTACGTGAGAGGCGCAGCAGGATCCCGACTTGGACCCCGGACGGCGCGCGCACCCGGAGCCCGGAGCCGAGACGGCCGGCAGCCGCCGCGGGATTACTGTGCATCTCGAAGCACGACCACCTGCGCCCTCGCGCCCCTGCCAGCCTCCCGGACTTTTCCCGGACCTAGCTCCGCAGATCCTCCGGGACCGGTCCGTCCAGATTCCCGCAGGACCGACCTGCCCGCATCCCGGAGGATCGCCGGGCTCCGACCGCCGCCTCGATCCCTGGAAACACTCGTCTGGATTGCACCCCTTCCTTGCCCGGATCTCCTGGGACCGTAGGCGACCCTTCCCCGGAGCCCGCCGTGCGGACCCTCCCCCGGGAGCCCGCAGCCCCGCCGGCGCGGCCCGGCGCGGCCCGGCTCGGCTCCCAGAGCCCGCCCCGGCCATGGCCCGAGCCCGCCCGCCGCCGCCGCCGCCGCCGCCGCCGCCAGGGCTCCTGCTGCCGCTGCCTCCCCTGCTGCTGCTGTCGCTGCTGCTGCCCGCTGGCTGCCGGGCGCTGGAAGGTGAGCGGCGTCGGGGGGCGCGCCCAAGCAGTGACGGTGCCAGGGGTCGCCCGAGCCCGAGCCAGAGAGCGCCCGCCGTGCGGGTCCGATGTGGGTTGAGCGCACGTCGGAGGAGGCTCCGCAACTGTCGCGGGGTCCAGGGGCTGGGGGATGGTGCGGGGAGAACGCCCCCGGAGCCGCCTGGGAGGCTCAAGCTGGGTCGGAGGCCCCGCGGTCCGCGGGTTGCGGGATCGCGCGCAGCTCGGCTGGGGATGATCGTCCCCGAAAGTCACGGCCCGCGGTGAGCCTTTGTGGAGAGTACCCCGCACTCACACCAGAGAAGCGGGGTCCTCGGCACCTCCGGGAGGTGCGGAAGTGTAGGCGACCCACCAGGCGAGACGGGCGCTCTGAGGCTGCCGCGGGGCCGTCGCGGGTGGGGGCGAAGCGAGACTCCCGAGTTGGGGGTGGGGGCAGCTGCTCGTTTGGAACCCGTTGGAGTTAAGTGTGAGACTGTGAGTGCACCCCGCTTTGTCAGGGGATAGCTGCGGGGGTGGAGAGGCGGGGGCCTGTTATTGTTTATGGTTTACTGAGCGTCAACTACACACGAGGTGCCGTGTGCGCGGGCGGCGCACCCTGTTCGGCGGCTCCCCTTCCGCCTTTCATCCAGTAGGAGTTTGAGCCTCCATTGAACCCCTGAAGTTGTGGGGTATGTCCCAGGTAGGCGTTACTCATTAACTGGTGGGAAAGGGCCCAGCTTCACAATAGATTCTGTGAAACCTGCCAAGACCGCTCGCTGAGGGGGTAGCTCTAACTTCCAAAGGTTTGTACTTGGATGAACAGCCTAAGGGTTTTTGGCTCTGATAGGAGAACTCACACACTTGCCACAAGCTTGGGAAGGACAGAGGCACCGACACAGATCACAAACAATGGAGAGACACACACACACACTCAGACACACACCATTTCCAAAAAACGTGGAGCCATTAAATGAGGTTCGAAAACCTTCCTTAATGTAGGAAAAGGACACTACAGAAATTTGGAAAGAAATTAAAATATAGGCAGTACTTATTTTTGACATGTTTAACAGACCTAGTCACTTTCATAGTTTAGGAACAAAAAAAGTGAATTCTCTGTAACTTGGTTTTGTCCATATGTTCACAATCGGTAAACTTAAAAGGTAGAAGGAAAAAACGAACACAGTTCAGAGAGAAAGGCATCTTTTGGTGCTTTCTAATTTTCTCCTGGGAAGAAACATTCCTTCGATTCCCCAGCCCCTTTTATCTGTGAGCCCACTGGTGCTAACAGACCAGTTCACACAATTCACATGGGTGGACACATACAAATTCAGGCAGACATGCTGAGGTCACATCCACACTTGTGTGCACTCATGTACACTCATGCACACTCCCCCACAGGTGTGTGATAGGATCACAGGCGTGAGAAACCAGTGTGAGGCTTTGTTGTTGATTGCCTGAAGGGTGTGAGCCAGGGAGCCTGTTTTAGTTCCCAGGTCTGTGTGACTCTCCCAGCCTGAAGAGGCAACACCAGCACACATGCACACTCACACATACACACACACTCATGGGGCTGTTTGTCACCTGTGTGTGCCAGACCCCAGGGCCCTGGTTGTGGGGTGCGATGGGGGGTGGTTTGGGTCAGGTGAGCAAGGGCTACTTGGAGAGGCTCACCCCTTCCTTCCTCCCTCCCTCTCCCACTTTCTTCCTTCCTTCTTCCCATCGCTTCACAGTCTGTCCCATCCTCTGAGACACACCCTCGCCAGGAACTAGGGACTGACCAGGAAGCAGAGTCTTGATATGTTGTGGCAGCCTGGGAAAGAGGGCAGAAGAGCCAGTTGCCCCCTACCCTGCCCACCTCCTCCTTCAACCTTTAGGGCTACTCCCTGACTGGGAGGAGGCTGGGAGGCCATTAGTGGTCCTAATATGAGAATTTTAAATTTGAACTATCAAGACAGCCACTGATGTCTTGATAGCGCCCTCCCATTGTGGCTTTTAGCTTCCTTGACATTTGCCATATCTTAGACCCTATGGTCTTCACTTGGTGTGTGTAGTGCATGGTGTGTGTGTGTGTGTGTGTGAGAGAGAGAGAGAGAGAGACAGAGAGAGAGAGAGAGAGAGAGAGACAGAGAGAGAGAGAGACAGAGACAGAGATGGACGGGACGGGTGGATCCCATACACCTTCCTAGCCTCTAGTCTCCCTCCAGTGAGTGCCCATGCCTGTGAAATGGAGATACTACCAACCTCACTGGGTTGTTGCAAAGATTGAATGTTAGTACCTGTGAAATGTTTAGCACATAGTCATCGTTATTTGAGGATTAGCTGTTATTATTATTACCATTGGGTCTGCTTCCTGGGGAGCCTCAGAAGTGAAACTGGGAGGCTGGCAGCTTTGGTGTGTGCCCTTGTCCTCTGCTGGAGGGAGGTTAGAGGAAGGGCTGATGGGCAGAGGGAAGTGATGCCTGGAGGGCTGGACTCCTTGGAAGGTTGGTCTTGGGGACAAAGAATTGTCTCCTCTCTCTCTATTGCCCCGCAGCTCTAGGGGGAGAAGGGCTGGGAAGAGAGCAGGGTCAGTGTGCAGCTGTTCTCTGACCCCAGTCTGTACACCCCACCCTCCTCCATTCCTGAGCTTGAAGGGTGGGATGCGTGGACTGCAAGGGTCCTGAGCTGGGACCATAGGGCCATGAAGATCTGATCAGCCCTCCAAGCTTTACAGGTAGGGGCCTGGCCTCCTCCTCGCTCCAGCCTTCCATGTGGCTT
Source organism: Bradypus variegatus (assembly GCA_004027775.1). NCBI lineage: Eukaryota > Metazoa > Chordata > Mammalia > Pilosa > Bradypodidae > Bradypus > Bradypus variegatus. Next base: position 26,770 of record PVKY010000601.1, read on the forward strand.
TTTCAGTACTTAATTTGCCCATGGCCTTGGGCAGCTTTTGGTGGTCTCTTTCCCAGGGTCCCTTCTGTGTCTGAGGGTCATGACAGTTAAGCCTGGGATCCCCGGACTGCGGGTGCTGCCCTTCGTGTACCCACTGGCTGGATGCTGTCTAGCTCTTGATTCCTCTCTCCCCCCTGAACATTTGGGGTTCACCAAGAGTCTGCATTCAAGGATCTCATCAGTTTTTCGTGTGGGTGAGACCAGAGCCCTTGTTTGTCCTCCCTGGTAGTAGCTCACTCTCTTTTTGATTAATGTCCCCAGTTCCCCCAAACCAAGATCATTCTCTTGAATCTTCAGGACCATGAATGGGCTGGGGAGTGGGGTCCAGTCCAGGGGCCTGGGGTGAGGAAGGGTGTCTGGACCAAAGGGCCTCTTATATCTGAGACGGGATGGCAAGTCCCTGCGGGGAACCAACTTTTTTGAGAAAAGAGAAATAGGTACCGGATGATAAGAGGTGGGGGCCTGCACACACCCTCCCAGCCAAGTGTGTGACTCTGAGCCAGCAGCAGGGACCACTGAGAAAGTGGCAGCTGAGAATGGACAATGGGTCTGAGATTTTTGTGGTTTGCTCAGTTGTTTAAGTTGCCTCTGCCCTTCCCCCCAGTCCTTGTTATGAGCTAGCACTTCAGAGCTGCTGACGAGGGACAGCGGCAGATATTTGAGGGAACCAGTTTGCTCGCCACTGCCCTCCCTTTAGCTAGAGCTGCTGTCGCTGCCGCCACCACCTCCAACGCTGTGGCCTCTGCAGCAGTGAGCTAAAGCCGAAGCTGCCATGGGCAAGGCCTCTGCCACCAGGCCTTTTACTAATTAAACAGTATGAAGAGGCTGAATCACCAGGCCTGCATAGTTTGAAAATTGTAGCCCTGCCTGTTGTGCTGAGTCAAACTGGTTTGTCGGGATTGGGCAGCTGTGGGGAGGTGGGGGTGGGTAGAGGGGGTTGGGGGGGAGGGAAACTGGGCACAGCTGGGCACCTGATGGGGTATAAGAGGCCCTCTGCCCCAAGGGCAGGCTCTGGTGTCAGGTCTCCCACTGGCTTCTGCCCCTGGACTCCTGGCCAGACCCTTCTGTGACCCGTATCCCAGGAAAGGGCTCAAAGGCCTCACATAAGGGCTCTCTGTCCATCCATCCATCTGACTGACTGACTGGCAAGGCCAGGTCCAGGGTGGGGGGCATGGATGAGCACTGAGGCATTTGGGCTCCCTGCCCTGTGCTTCTTCCTTCCTTCTCCTCCCTCTCAGGTTTATTTAATTATAAATCCCCGTGATCTGAGGGGAAGAATGAAAAACAAAATGTGTTCTCTGTTCAGAGATGCTCCCCTCCTCTCTGTCCCAGACATGGGGGCCAAGGAGCTGCAGTGGCAGGGGAAGGGGAGTGGGAGGTGGTCCTGAGTGAGCTAGGCTCCCCACGAGCATACACACCCTCCAGGTCCCATAGCAGGGTCCCCCCTGCCTCCTCAGATTGACCACCCCGAGTGTGCAGACTGGTACACATATGTATGCACAAACACGGGACGGAAGGAGGGTGAGAGGAAAGACCAGGGAACCAGATCTGTTGGTTGACTGAGGTAGAGACTCCATGGAGAGGAGGGATGGGGGGTCCAACTGCAGGGGTGGCATAGAGTTTTTGCCCTTCCTTCGCAGGCAGGGCCTCCAGGGTGTGACTTTTGCCCAGACCCTGCCCTCTGGCCTCCTGCCCCTGCACACCCTGCTGGCCCACCCCCACAGCATGGCCTTTTCTGCCACCTCAAAGCCCCTGGTCTTGAAGTTTGGACTAGAGGCCTCTTGCTTCTGTCTCCAGAATTTTTTTTGGTTCCCTGGATATCAATGACACTGCCGCTCCTGAGACAAGGTGCTCTGGGTGATGGGAGGTCTGGGGTACTGTAGGGTCTGACAGTTCCATAAAGCTTTGTGAGCCAGGCCCTTCCCCAGGACAGGCAGACTCTCAACAGGTACCCCGGGGCCAGGGCTGCCCGTGATGTTTTCCTCATACTGGGCTCCCAGCTGGTGTGTGGAAGGGCATTACCTAAAGCTCCTGGGGGTAAATCACTTCATGATGCTACCCCCTCCCCAAGGTCTCAGGGACCCTTGAGACAGCGCCATTGAGCTGGCAGGAAAGTGACCTGCTGCTTGGACAGGGGCTGTGCGCCTAGGGAGACTGCACCCAGCCACACCCAGAATCATCTTCCTGCCCCTGCCCCACCCCTGGCCTCGTGAACTGCCAGCTCCTGCCTAAGCCAGGGCAACAAGAAGCAGGTCTGGGGCTTGCTAGTCATGGGCTCCCCCTCCATCCTCCCCTGCACATCAGCCCAGGGCCACCCTGACACCTCTGCATTTTTAGCAAGAGTGACCCATGTGGCTGCCCTGCCAGAGGAAGAGGCACAATACAGTTGGTGATAGGATGGTGACCAGGGAGCATGGAAGGAGCTATATGAGGGCCATTGCCCTCTCCCAGCTCTTCCTCCTCCCCAGTTGAAGACTCATCCCATAGAAAGAGCATGCTCACAGTATGTGTGTATTTGTGTGTGTGTGTACATTGCATGTGCATGATGGATACACTCTAAGGGTTACATAAACTCTAGGGATTGATACTTGTGTCTGCAGACTCCTGTGGGACGGAGGGGGCTGTGCCATGCTACAGTGCAATTGGGCATCTATGTGCGCACAGCTGACTAGTTTGCATGCAACTGTGTAAGAGCATGTCACCCAGTCTGTTCAGGGAAACTGGTGTTTGTGTCTGCACTTGACTACTCTCAAGACAGTGACTTGTGGCTGGCAATAGTATGTGCAATTGGGTGTGTAAGGAGAACATACTGTTGGGTGTGTTTGCCCTCTGTATATGCATATGTCTCAGGAAATCTGAACATATGAAAGGAAGATTGTAAGAGTGAGCCTTTTCCTAAGGCAAGCCAAATACATGTAAGAAAGCTTCACTGTGTATACGAATATCTAAGGAAGACTAATCTGTTTGTACCATACGCATCCATGTGTCTAAGGCGGACAGACTGGAGCTGTCGATGAAGCTGTGTATGTGTTTGCGGACAGCTGTGGCTTTGTGTGTTTTTGTCCACCATATGTGTTGACTTGTCACTCTTTGGCCTGGTGGTAGAGAAGGAGCCCTGGCACTGAGAGCTGGGTGCTGCATGTGTATCTGTGTGTTTGTGCACACAGGCATGAGCCACACAGCTGCTGCCACGTGGCTGCTCTCCATGGCCCTGGGGAAACCTGTGGAAACATGAAAGTGGGTATTGCTTCACATCTGAGCATTGAAGCCTCAATCCCAGAAAGACCCCAGCCTGGCACCAACTTCCCTTTTGACTTGGCGTAGGGGGGAGGGAGCTGTTGGGGTTTCTTGTCTGACATGGCCCTGTGTCTGAGGGGTGGCCAGCCTCCTCTCTGGTCTCCCTCCACCAGCCACATGGTGGGGCAGAGGTGCATGGGGGTGATTAGGCAGCTAGGGGAGTTTGGAGATTGCCCATTCATTCTACTTGTTCTCATCCCTTGTACCTCACATCCTTCACCCCAACATGTGTGTACACACATGCATATGCCACACACATAGCAGAGAGAAGGTGGGCCCTGCTGCCTTGGGTCTCTCCCCGACAGTGCCAAGGACAGACGGGTTCGGAGCCCCCTCTCCCCACTGCCTTCCCTGCCCAGGTAAGAGGCTTGGGGCTGGAGGTAGCATCTCCAGTTCTGAGTAGGTCCCTGCCTTCCCTCTTGTGCTTGGGCAGGCTGAGGGGAGCAGCCCCCCAGAGAAGCAGAGAAAAAGAGAGCAAGCCCCCCTCCCCACCAGGGTGACTGGAGCCCTTCCTCAGGCACACATGACTCGAAATCTAAATCCTCTCCTCATTAATGGGAAAAATGTGCCGAGATTGAGCGATGGCCAAGGCTGAGCGATGGCCAAGGGCCGATCCCCTCCCTCTCTCGCTCCCCAGAAATTAAACAGAATCCCTCCCTCCCTCCTCCTGCCGCCCGCCTCCCGCCCTCCCCTCCCTCCGCTCCCTCCTCGGAGCGAGCGCAGGGCTTGTTTTAAACTGTGGAGGAATCTGACTGAAGGGGGGGAGGGGACTGAATATTTGGGTTTAAACAGTTCCAGATGGGTTTGGCACAGGCTGAGCAGAAGGAAGTCAGGGAGAGGGAGGCGGTGAGCGAGGGAGCGGTGGGAGCCCTTGCTTGCTGGGGCGCACAGGCGGGCAGACAAGCGGGCGGACTGGCTGGCTGGGGAGGGGGAGTGGAGGGGGAGGGGGGCGCTTGGCTCGGATGGATCCCAGGGACGGGAAGACTCCGGGATGCTGGCTGGGGAAGAGGCCACTTGGCAACCTCCCTCTCTGTGTCGGTCTCCTCGGGCCTCCTTGTCTCTCCGTCTCACTGTCTTTTGTAGTCCGCCGCTGGCCATCCCGGCTGTCCGCTCCCAGCCAGCCGGCTCTGCACGTCCCCCCATCCCTGCGCCCGCCCACCCATCCGCCTCCGTGAGGCCCTGCTCAGCCGCGCCTCTTTCCCCGCAGGTCTGGGGTGGGTGGGTGGCTGGGGGACCTGCTTCTGCCTGTCCCTGCTTCCCTCCTGGTACCCACCCTTCCCCCCCACCCCGGCCGAATGTCTATGTCTGTCTGTCTGTCTGCCAGAGGGGCCTGTCAGGCCACCGACGAGGCTTTGGAATAGCTCACCCTGCAGCCGGGTCCTCCAGGGACCAGCCGCTGCTGCACGAGGAGGAGGGAGCCTCATTCCCAGCAGCGAATGGCTGATGCCCGCCGCCCCCTCAGTCGAACGCACGGACATGGGGCCGCAGCTGGGATCTCCACCTTCCCCGTCTCAGACCCAGAGACTCCAGAAAACCAGTGAAGGCTGCAAGCCTGACATCTGTGGGGTCTGGTCTTTGTACTCCTCGGCCCCCACGCCCACGCCTTCCCGGGCCGCCCCCAGCCCTCAGCCTGCCCCACTGTTTGATGTAGAGGCCTCCAGGAGTTCTGGGGAGACCCTGCCCCATTCCAGCTCAGGGTAAACTGGTGTCTGCCTGGCTGACTACGAAGTCCCTTTCCTGCTCTTAGATCTGAGGTTGGGGTCAGCACTGAGAGCAGAGTTGGCCAGTCAGAATCCAGAAGCAGGTTCCTAGGGGAGCTAGTTTATGTCAGAAGCATTAATGGGCCCCTCCTATGGCCAAAGGAGGGGAAACAGAAAAGAAAATGTAGCTCGGAGCCCCTGGCTCTGTATGCATCTAACCCTGACTTGGATGTTCAGCGAAGGCTTCCTGGAGGAGGAGACAGCTCTGTTGGGATTTACAGGATATGCAGGAGTTTGCCAGGCTTTCTCCAACCCCCGGAGAAGTCACAGTGCCCTGGTTAAGGAGTTAGATTGGGAGCCAGATAGACCCGAATTTGAGCCACCCTTCAACCCCTCACTCTAAGACATGGCAGTTTTGCCTCGGCCAGTATACTTACTTTATCCAAGCTTCATTTTTCTCATCAGTAACAGGCATACTAACGAAACCTTCTTCCAAGGAAGTAAGAACTGAACTGGCTCTCGAGGAGCTGGTTCTGGGTCTTAATGGCCTGCACACCGCCCTCAAATAGCATTCCTGCCCCATCCCTCTTGGGTGGGTGAATGGGAGGTGAGGGTGGAAGCTGGCTCTGGCCAGTGTCTGTCCCCCTTCCCCTAGGCAGTGGTGTGGGATTGGGCCTCTGTTGGGAATGGAGTCGGGAGGCCAGGGCTGCAGGGTCTGAAGCACGCAGCCCTTTGTTCCAGGATAAAGGTCCTGCTGGCCCCTTTGTGTGGAGATTAGCAGAGCCTGTAGGTGTGTGAACCACTTCTGCTCCCGCCTCATTAACCCAGGCCTGGGGTCAGTGGCAGACACCACCCCTGCCCAGCCTGACCTGATGTCTCTGGAGCTGTGACATCTGTGGAGCTGGCCACAGGTCCTCCTCCAGGGCAGGGGTGCCGGGGGCCTCAGGGCTTGAGGAGGGTGCCTAGTGGGAATTGGCCTCCTGTGTCCTTGCCCTTCCTGGGTGCCCTCTTCTTTCCTCTTATCCTGAGTTTAGCCACCTGACATTTTTCTGCCCTTGTTCCCCCAGAGACCCTCATGGATACAAAATGGGTGACATCTGAGTTGGCATGGACATCTCATCCAGAAAGTGGGGTAAGGCCATGTTTCCTGAGTGATGGTGGACACTTAGGCTACCTCTCATCTCCCAGCATCCATCCCCGCTCACCTTGCCAGGGCCTGGAGAAGGGGCCTCAGCCCTCTGCCCATCCCTCTCGCCCCCTGTGACATCCCCCCGTCCTCTCCACCTGTCACCTTCCTTATTGCCTAATGGTCCTTCTCTGAGGGTGTTTTTGTCTCTCACTCTTCTGCCTGCCTGTGCCCTCCTCCGCCCCCCACCATTGTTGTCCCATTTTCCATCTGCCCACCTCAGCCTGTCTTTCAGCCTATCTCCATCCCTCTCCTGCCTGACAGCCCTTTTGCAGGTTGGTCCCGACCATTCAGGAAAGAACACTCACTGGCTTGGGAATTGGGAAACCTTGGTTTCAGATTTCTAAGTTGCTGTGTGACCTTGAGCAAGGCACTTTACCTCTCTGGGCCTCCATTTTTTTTGACCTTTAAATTCCTATAATCTGGACAGCTCTAAAATATTCTGTTTTCCTTCCATGGCCTTTACGGCTGCATAAGCTTAGGAAACCTGGGGTAGGATGGCATAGTAGTGCAGACACCAGGCCTGACTCTGTGACCTTGGCAGTCTTTACCTTCTGTGAGCCTTGGCTTCATCTCTAAAATGGGAACAAAAAAAGCACCTCCTTATGGAGTCATGAAGACTTAAGTGTGATGGTAATAGCAATAGCCAATGTTTATTGAATGCTTGCTCTGTGTCAGCACTGTAACAAGCCCATTACATATATTATTTAATTCCTCACAGCCTTGTTTAATTCCTATCAGTCCCCGTTTTACAGATGAGGAGACTGATGCATAAAGATAATAAATACTATAGCTACCATGGGCCCAGCCCTGTTCTAAGTGCTTTATCATATAAAGTAGTTTATTCCTTACACATCCCTATGTGATTGGTATCATTATTATCCCTGTGGTACAGATGGGGAAACTGAGGCAAGGGGCAGTTAAGTGACTTACCCATAGTCACACAGCAAACAGAGCTGGGATTTGAGCCCATGTGGTCTGGCTCCAGAGTCTATGCTCAGCCATGACACCATGGAAACTTCTCTGTGAAGTAAATAAAGCGGGCCTGGGCACATAGGAACCACTTGTAAATGGTGGTGCTTACTCTGTCTTTCTTGCATGTTGGACACGCAGTGGGAAGAAGTGAGTGGCTACGACGAGGCCATGAACCCCATCCGCACGTACCAGGTGTGTAACGTGCGCGAGTCAAGCCAGAACAACTGGCTCCGCACGGGGTTCATCTGGCGGCGGGATGTGCAGCGCGTCTACGTGGAGCTCAAGTTCACAGTGCGTGACTGCAACAGCATCCCCAACATCCCCGGCTCCTGCAAGGAGACCTTCAACCTCTTCTACTACGAGGCCGACAGCGATGTGGCCTCGGCCTCCACGCCTTTCTGGATGGAGAACCCCTACGTGAAGGTGGACACCATCGCGCCCGATGAGAGCTTCTCGCGGCTCGACGCCGGCCGGGTCAACAGCAAGGTGCGCAGCTTTGGGCCTCTCTCCAAGGCCGGCTTCTACCTAGCCTTCCAGGACCAGGGCGCCTGCATGTCTCTCATCTCCGTGCGCGCCTTCTACAAGAAGTGTGCGTCCACCACGGCAGGCTTTGCACTCTTCCCCGAGACCCTCACTGGGGCCGAGCCCACATCGCTGGTCATTGCCCCCGGCACCTGCATCCCTAACGCTGTGGAGGTGTCAGTGCCACTGAAGCTCTACTGCAACGGCGATGGGGAGTGGATGGTGCCTGTGGGCGCCTGCACCTGTGCCACCGGCCATGAGCCAGCTGCCAAGGAGAGCCAGTGCCGTGGTGAGTGGGGGCTGGCTGGGGGTGGGGTGGGAGGAGGGGAGGGTCTGGGCCACTGCCTCCTACCCACTGCTTCCTAGCTGCCAGAGGAGGTCTGGGGTGGAGCGGGAAATGGACGAGTGGTATGAGGCACACAGAATATGAGAAGGGGGCAAGGAGGGAAATGAGAGAGAGAAAATGAGAGGCACAAGGAAAAAGAGAGGGGGGAAAAAAACAAAATGAGAGAGGATGAGGAGAAACATGCAGAATCCTTGGCAAACAGGCCCCTGTTGAACCTAGTGAAGGACTTAGAGATGTTCGTTTTGTCTCCCTCCAAGTGTACATTTCCCCCTGGAAGTGCTAGAGGGGCCCCAGGGCTGCAGGGAGAGGGGCTGTGGGCAGCTCTTGCTTCACCCTTTGACCTTGGTGAGGTCTCATCTGCTCCTTGAGAGGCAGTAGGTTAGGGGCCTAGTTCCTCAAGTCCTGAGTCCTGACTCTGCCACTTAACCCCTGTGTGCCCTTGGGGAAGTGACTTGACTCTTTGGACCTCAGTCTCCTCTTGTATAAAATAGGGACAAAAATGGTGGTTACTAGTGAGGCTTAAGAGACTTGGTGCATGCAAACCACTTAGAAACTCCATGAGTCTCTGTGGCCCAGGATGCATGGAGGACAGGGATGATTTTGTCTTTATTTTATACACGAGGAGATTGGGTGGCTTGCCAAGACTGCTAAAGACTTCCCAGGTATAGAACCCATTTGTGTAGGATTCTCTTATTTGAGCCCTGCCATATATAATTCATCTTTTTCCTTGGATCCACCTACTCCAGGCAGTGGAGACCCTGAGATTCCACTTACCTCCCCTATTTTGCCAATTAGGAAACTGAGTCTCAAAGAGGGTCTGTTCTCAGGGTCACCCAGGTAGGAAATGCTGGAGCTGGGACTGAAACCTAGTCCCTTGTTCTGCCACGCAGAAGGTGAGGACCTCGTCCTCCCTGGGGCCGGCAGCACATAGCTTGAGGAATGGGGGACAGGCTCTTACCACAGCCCTGGGAGTAAGGGGCTGGGTGGCCTGGGCCTGGCTGCGAGGCTGGGTGCTCTCATGGGAGGGTGACTATTGCCTGCCCTGCTGGCTCTTTACTTCTCTGTGGGAATCTGCCCCAGACTTCCTCTTCCTAAGTGGAGAAAGGGGGTGGGGGTGATGAGCCTGACAGCCTGAAGAGGGGCTAACACTCCGCAGGTCCCTGGCAGGAAATGCATGCTGGTTCCCATGGCAACCGCGCTGGCCTGGCCTCTACCCCCTCCTCCATTGGTTCAAAAGAGCTAGGGTGGATCACGTTAGTGGGGGAAATTGGACCCCAGAGAAGGGCTCACCCCCAGTTCTGGGTATTCCATACTCTGGGTGACACCTCTATCTTCCCCCAGAGGTAGCCACACACAGATAGGGTAACCAGAGACTTTAGTTTTCCAGGAAGGTCCTGGTTTATACCCTAACATAATTATTACTAGTGCCCCCTTTAGCTCCCCAAATATTCCAGTGTGACTAATAAATTATATGGCCTCCCTGGATCGGGGGATTCTACAGAGTCCATGACCAGGGGCCCAAGGAGAAGGGGATGCAGGCACTGAGCTCCAAGCTAGCTTTGGGACCTGGGGTTCCCCTTGTGGCCGCTTTTGAGGCCTCTGAACTCCAGCTGACCCCAGGCTCCCTGCCTGCTTTCTTTCCCTCCTTTCCTTACCACTCTGTACCCCAGCCCAAGGGCAGAAAGGAGTTGCTGCCCTGATCCTGGTGGGTGGGGAGAGGATGGCTGTGCGACTCTGAAGCCCCACCTCCTGGCTGTTCCGGGGTGTCCTTGAGGGTCCTCAGGAATGATTTTCCTAGAGCTTCAGGGACGGATAAGGACATCCAAGCAGAGTACAGGGTGCTACCAGCCTGCGGGCTGTCTCTTCCCCTTCCCCCTTCCACTTCCTGTCTTTCCTGCCTCAACAACTGGGCTGTCCAGGTGATGGGCTGACGTCTGCATCCGTGAGGCCCTGGGGTCAGAATGGGGAAGCAGGGGCAGGGAGGAATCCGCTGACATGGGGTTTCCATGAGGCAAAAAAGCCTTTTGTGGCTGCAGCTGGACTTGGGCCATCCTAGCATTGCCCCCACAGTCTGGAGGTATAGGAGCCAAGTCCGAGGCTTGGGAAGGGCCAGATTCTCACGGAGGTGAGGGGGATTGGTGTCTGCGGGGCCTGGGCAGGGGAGGTAAGCAGCCTCCATCCTCTTCTCCCCACAGCCTGTCCACCTGGGAGCTACAAGGCCAAGCAGGGAGAGGGGCCCTGCCTCCCCTGCCCCCCCAATAGCCGTACCACCTCGCCAGCCGCCAGCATCTGCACCTGCCACAATAACTTCTACCGTGCGGACTCGGACTCTGCAGACAGTGCCTGTACCAGTGAGTCCATTCTGCCCTCATGCTATCCCAGGCTTTCTTTCTGGGGATGCCAGCCTTGGAGGGCTGAAACAGGTCACTCTGAAATCCCCATTTTCCAGGTGGGAAGCTGAAGTTCAAGGAGGTTAGATGATGTGCTCAAGATGGCACAACTAGGAAGTGACCACCCCTACGCTGGAATCTGGGTCAGCTGGCACATCCCTTCCACCAACATTTAAAAAGCTTATACTAGCTCCTAGCCAGACATCAGGAACTGGCTCGGGTTTCTTGGCCATTGGTCCCTCCTCTGTATAAAGTTGCTGCCCACTTGTCCCAGCCCTAACCAAGGAGGGGGCCTCACACCTCTGGGACTGGTGTGCCACTTTTTCCCTCCTCTGGCATTTGGTAGGAGAAGAAGATCCTGTTGATGTCCCATAGGAGCTCACAACCTGTTGGGGGACACAGATGTGAAAACAGGAAATGACTATATAATGTGGAAAGTGCTAGCCTAGAGGGGTGCCTGGAAATTGTGTTACGGGAGTGCAGAGGATGGGGAGAGGGTGAATCAAGGAAGGCTTCCAAGAGGAGGTGGCATCTTATATGGAAAATTGGAGTTTTCCAGGTGAGAAGTGTAGGAAAGGTATTCTGCAAGGTTTCAGAAACAGCTTGGCATGTGTGGGAATGCTGAACAGAGCTGTGCCCTCTCTACCTTTCCCCCAGCGGTGCCCTCTCCACCCCGGGGTGTGATCTCCAACGTGAATGAGACCTCATTGATCCTCGAGTGGAGTGAGCCGCGGGACCTGGGTGGCCGGGAAGACCTCCTGTACAACGTCATCTGCAAGAAGTGCCATGGGAGCCCTGGGACTGGGGGTGCCTCATCCTGCTCGCGCTGTGATGACAATGTGGAGTTTGTGCCTCGGCAGCTGGGCCTGACAGAGCGCCGAGTCCACGTCAGCCATCTGTTGGCTCACACGCGCTACACCTTTGAGGTGCAGGCAGTCAACGGTGTCTCGGGCAAGAGCCCCTTGCCCCCCCGCTATGCGGCTGTGAATATCACCACCAACCAGGCTGGTGAGGAGCGGACACAGGAGGGTGGGGGCCCAGGCCATCTCTTCCCCTGTATAGAGCTGGGGGCTGCCAAGGGACCACCAGGGCTCCCCTGGGAATGGGGTCCTCAGGAAGGATGTCAGGGCCTGAGGAGCCCATGATGAGCCCCCCGCTCTTCCCCCAGCCCCGTCTGAAGTGCCTACGCTACACCTGCACAGCAGCTCAGGCAGTAGCCTGACCCTGTCCTGGGCCCCCCCAGAGCGGCCCAACGGGGTCATCCTGGACTACGAGATGAAGTACTTTGAGAAGGTCAGAGCCTCAGCAGACAGGAGGAGGCCTTGGGCTAAACTGGGCCAAGAAGGGAGTGTCAGGGGGCTCTTGGGAGCTGAGGGGGCCGTGGGGCAGGCCTGGGTGTGGGCAGGGGCTGGTTGGCCTCAGGACCCACTGAGGACTCTTCCTTCCTCCTGGTGCTGCAGAGTGAGGGCATCGCCTCCACGGTGACCAGCCAGAAGAACTCAGTGCAGCTGGATGGGCTGCGGCCCGATGCCCGCTATGTGGTCCAGGTCCGCGCCCGCACGGTGGCTGGCTACGGGCAGTACAGCCACCCGGCTGAGTTTGAGACCACAAGCGAGAGAGGTACGTAGCCCCCCAGCTCCTGCCCAGCCCCTGTGTCTACCTTCTGTTTTTCCACTCACCAGCCCCTCCTCTGTCTCCAGGCTCCAGTGCCCAGTGGCTCCAGGAGCAGCTTCCCCTCATCGTGGGCTCTGCCACAGCCGGACTTGTCTTCCTGGTGGCCGTGGTGGTCATTGCTATCGTCTGCCTCAGGTACTCCCAGCCCCATGTTGCTCCCATGGGCAGACTAGAACGTGCCCTTAGCTTTCTAGAACCCATATGCCAAACAGACAAGGCACCTCCCCACCCCAAACCCAGAGCCATGGCCTTCCTGGACCGAGGCTCTACTTGCTGGAAGGCCCTCTCCAGTCCATGCCCACATCCTCTCACCCTGTCCCGGCTACTCCCTGCATCTACTGGCAGATTCCCTCAGGGACCTCTGAGCCCTAGTGTACCTGCTGTAACCAGCAACCACGGGACCAGGCACCAGGCTGTCCCCTGGGGTCTCTCCATCCCTCCTGTGAGCCTAGGGGTCATCGCCCCTGAACAAAGGGAGCTGTGGGACTTGTCTCAGGCCTCCCTTCCACTCTGCCATCTCCAGGAAGCAGCGGCATGGCTCTGATTTGGAGTACACGGAGAAGCTGCAGCAGTACAGTGAGTTTCCTCCTTCCCGCCTCCCGAAGCTCCCCAGCTCCCCTGCAGGGCTTGAAGAACCCCTTTTCCCTGCTTGGAACTTTATTCCTTGTAAGCATACCCTCAAGGCTCCCTCCTGCTTCCAATCAAGTGCCATTTCCTGAGCCCCTACCTTGCTCAGGTACTCTGAGCCCCACTTCACTCCAGGTACTCCAGTGCTACCCCCAGAGATGAATGAGTTGTGACCTCTGCCCCCAAAGGCAATTAGTCCTCTGGGAAAGACAAGATACATACACACAGGAAGCAATTAGAGAACAATTAAACGTTAAGCTGGTGTTCCTGTTACAAAGGGTGCAAAGATCAGGGAAGCAGAAGGCTTCCTGGAGGAGGTAGACTTGCACTGAACTGAGGCAGGCAGGATGAGCGGGGTCTAAGAGGTGAGAGAGAGCATTCCTGGTTTGGGGAGCCACTGGAAGGTGGTGGGTGGGGTGGGGAGAGTGCCCAGCTGTGGGGGCAGTGAGAAGACAGGTTTGACAGCTGCTGGGAAGCAAAGCTGGAAGCTGCGGCCAGTCCTTGGAGGGTCGTGAAAGGCAGGCAGAGGAGTTTGGACTTGATTCCATCATAGGTAATAGGAAAGGCTCTCAAGCTGGGGAGTCATACAATGAAAGTATTGTTTAGGAGGACAGGAGTAGGCAGGATTGATTGTGGGAAAAGAGTCCAGAGACTGGGAGGCTATTGCAATAGTCTGAGTGCTGAAGGCCTGGACAAGGTCAGGGCTAGGGGGAACGAGGGGAGGGATGAATATGAGAGAGGTTCTGACAAGATGAGAGATGAGGGGAAAAGAAGAGTGAGAGAAGAATCTTAGGTTTCTAGCCTTTGTGGTCACTAGGAGTTCTCACGTTGCAGGGAAGGGATTCAGCAGGGAGGGTGCTAAATGTGCTCCTGTGTATGGGGTGAGAGGCGGAGGCAACGCCCCAGGGCCTGAGAGCAAGGCTTGAGGAGTTCCCCAGAAGCCCCCAGCCTGAAGAGACTGGTCTGAAGATCTGTCATGCCCACCTCTTCTGCCTCTAGTTGCTCCTGGGATGAAGGTTTATATTGACCCTTTTACCTACGAGGACCCTAATGAGGCCGTGCGGGAGTTCGCCAAGGAGATCGACGTATCGTGTGTCAAGATCGAGGAGGTGATTGGAGCTGGTGAGTCCCCTGGGTCACGGTGGGAAGAAGGGGGCAGGGGTGAGCCCAAGGGAGGACTGACAGGCTGGCTACAGGGGCCATGCCCAGAAATAACTTCCAACCTGTGCCCTCTACCCTGCAGGGGAGTTTGGGGAAGTGTGCCGGGGTCGGCTGAAACAGCCTGGCCGCCGGGAGGTGTTTGTGGCTATCAAGACACTGAAGGTGGGCTACACGGAGAGGCAGCGGCGGGACTTCCTGAGCGAGGCCTCTATCATGGGTCAGTTTGACCACCCCAACATAATCCGGCTGGAGGGCGTGGTCACCAAAAGTCGGCCAGTTATGATCCTCACCGAGTTCATGGAGAACTGTGCCCTGGACTCCTTCCTCCGGGTAGGAGCCTGCCCCAGCCACTCCCCCTCCCCCAGAAAGACAGGGTCTGGCCAACCGCCCCTCCAAGTCCCATCATCCCTGTTCAAGTCCACAAATAGGAGTGTACCTCCTGACCGCCCCGGAATGCTGTGTGACTTCAGGGGAGTTATTTAGCCCCTCCAAGTCTCTGCTGTCTGGGTTGCAAAATGGGAGTAGTAAATGATAACAGATCCTCCTGAGGATTCATTGAGATGCTTTGTGTAGAATGCCTGGCACATAGTAGGGCAGCTTACTTACTCTCAGGACACGCTGGGCATGGTTGCAGGCGTAGATGCAGCATGGTCTCTGCCAGCTGTCTCTTGAGGACCTGGGGAGGGCGGGCAGGCCTTCCAGCAGGCCCTGGGCCAGGAGGGAGAGGGTGGGCCCGCCTGAGCCTGCTCCTTGCCTCCAGCTCAACGACGGGCAGTTCACGGTCATCCAGCTGGTGGGCATGTTGCGGGGAATTGCTGCCGGCATGAAGTACCTGTCCGAGATGAACTATGTGCACCGCGACCTGGCCGCCCGCAACATCCTCGTCAACAGCAACCTGGTCTGCAAGGTCTCGGACTTCGGCCTCTCCCGCTTCCTGGAGGATGACCCCTCTGATCCCACCTACACCAGCTCCCTGGTACAGGAAGCAGCTGGGAGGGAGACTGGGGTCGGGGCTGACCAGGCCAGGGCTCGGGGCTGGGGACCAGCCCTGAGTCACAGGGTGAAGGGCATGTGCCCCCCCAACCAGGGCGGGAAGATCCCCATCCGCTGGACTGCCCCAGAGGCCATAGCCTATCGGAAGTTCACTTCTGCTAGTGATGTCTGGAGCTATGGAATTGTCATGTGGGAGGTCATGAGCTATGGAGAGCGACCCTACTGGGACATGAGCAACCAGGATGTGAGTAGGGCTGAGCCTGAGTGGGTGGGAGAGCAGGAGTTGACTGGGCAGCAGAGTGGTGGCTCACCCCAAGTTTCCCTGCCCTTGGCTCAGGTCATCAATGCCGTAGAGCAGGATTACCGGCTGCCGCCACCCATGGACTGCCCCACTGCGCTGCACCAGCTCATGCTGGACTGCTGGGTGCGGGACCGGAACCTCAGGCCCAAATTCTCCCAGATCGTCAACACCCTGGACAAGCTCATCCGCAACGCTGCCAGCCTCAAGGTCATCGCCAGCTCCCAGTCTGGGTCAGTAGCTCCACCCCTCCTCCCACCCTGCCCTCGAGCCAGCAGCCCTCCTCCCCGTTTCCCCTGCCCTCAGGACCCATCAGGTCCCATTCTTCTCCCCACAGCATGTCACAGCCCCTCCTGGACCGCACAGTCCCAGATTACACGACCTTCACAACAGTTGGCGACTGGCTGGATGCCATCAAGATGGGGCGGTATAAGGAAAGCTTCGTCAGCGCGGGGTTCGCGTCCTTTGACCTGGTGGCCCAGATGACCGCAGAGTGAGTGTGCCTGATTTGGAGGGGCAGGGCAGGGGCCTCTGGGCCAGGACCAGGGTGACGGGAGCAAGAGGGATGGGACTGATCCTGCCCTTGGTCCGCCCTGCAGAGACCTGCTCCGGATCGGGGTCACCTTGGCTGGCCACCAGAAGAAGATCCTCAGCAGTATCCAGGACGTGCGATTACAGATGAACCAGACGCTGCCCGTGCAGGTCTGACATCCGACTCCCACCGGATCGGTGCCCCCCAAGGACTGCGTGGGGACCCTGACCAGCCGGCCAGACTTTTGGACTTTCGAATGCCTGGCTTTAGGCTCTGGCCCAGAAGATGGAATTGTGAGGAGGGCCCAAGCTGGGATATCTCCTCCAGGCCTGCGCTCCCTCCCCAGGAAGTGTACCCCAAACCTCTTCATATTGAAGATGGATTAGGAGAGGGGCTGATGACCCCTCCCCAGACCCCTTGGGGCCCAGGTCTTCCTGCTCTCCAGTGAGAGATCCTGACAACCTCTGACTTGGCTATTCTTTGGTCCTGGAGGTCCTGCGGGGTCACATGGGGGATAAGCTGGGTTCCACAGGGCCCAGCCCTGGCAGGGGTCTGGCCCCCCAGGTAGGCAGAAAGCAGTCCCTCCCTCAGGAACTGGAGGAGGGGACTCTGGGAATAGGGAAAATGTGACACCCCCACCCCAAAGCCAGCTGGCACCTCCAGTTTGCACAGGGACTGTTGTTCTGGGGCTGAGGGCCCTGCCCCCATCCCCGCCCTTGGTGCTGTCATAAAAGGGCAGGCGGGGGCAGGCTGAGGTGCAGCCCCTCACCACCCCCCAGAGACTGACTCTCAGAGCCAGAGATCGGGTGTGTGAGTGTGTATGTGTGTGTGTGTGTGTGTGTGCATGCACTGGCCTGCACAGAGAGCATGGGTGAGTGTGTAAAAGCTTGGCCCTGTGCCCTGCAGTGGGGCCAGCTGGCCCATCAGTGGAATAAAGGCAATAAGATGATTCTCTCGCCCCTTTTCATTCTGCCTCCCAAGGCAGGCTGATTCCTTGATGCCCTCAAATTTACAATCCTTGGTCCCCTGCCTTTCACAACTCCCTGGATCCAAGCCTATCCAGGCTCAACTTCCCCTCTGTGTTTCACCCTTATTGTTTTGAGCATCTGACAAACTTCAAAAGTGGGGTGAGAACAGTGGAGAGCAAACTACCCCAGAGCTCGCTCCTTCTAGGCTCAGGCCTTTGTGGGAAGGGCACACACACTTGAGTCTGGATGGCGTCTTACAGACAGAGCCCCTTCACATCCATTGTCTCTGAGGGAAGGGAAGGGAGAGAGTGTTGGTCAGTTCCCAGGGTCATGGGGCCAAGGACAAAGGAGATGAAGGTCCACTAGTGCTCAGCGTTCAGATGCCAGGCAGGCTTCTTTCACCAAACCGCAGCCCAGAAGAGTGGCTACTCTTTACTGAGCACTTACTATGCTCTAGGCACTGGGCTAAATGCTTCATTTATGCACAGAGTTTCTTTAATCTCAAAACAACCCAGCCAGGGAAAGAAGTATTTTTATCTCCTTTTTACAGAGGAGGAAAGGGAGAGGTTAAGTAACATGCCCAAAGTCACTGAGCCAGTAAGTGAGGCCTGGGGCTGGGATTCCCACCCAGAAACTGCCTGCACACTTGAAAGCTTCAGAGGATAAATAACAAGAACCAGGGAGAGGGTTAGGAAAACAGCTTCTGGAAATGTCAAAAGGAGAAAGCGTGGTGGGCAGCTCAGAGGCCTCTCAGATTCAGTAAGGGGGTGGGGTGGGGCAGGTGGAGTTGTATTTCGATTGTCAAGAGGACCCCTTGAACAGTAAACCTTTTTCCCACATGGAACAGGTTTCCAAGGTACCTGCATATCTTAAATTGGATGGTCGTTGGGCTGG
>PVKY010000602.1:0-44350 GCA_004027775.1 Bradypus variegatus
AGGGAGTAGTAAGCGTATGAAGGTAAGTGCTTTGGACTAGGCCAGGAACAAATGTTTTGAGAGAACACAGATTGCAAAAGGTTAAGAAGGCAGGATATGGCAGTGGCTGTTGGTATTTTGGGAGGTGCCTTGCTGAGAAGAAGTGGAGAAAAATGGGACAGGAGTTAGGAGAAAAGGGTAAAATGGAAGGTGTATTTAGACCAGGAAAAAGCAAAGATACTCGTGGGAGTGTAGCATAATGCAAAACTTGGCTGGTCTTTGTCCCAGATCCTGGGAGGTAACCTCTACATCTTTGTAATTTCCAGTGATAGGAGCATCTTTTGTTAGGCCCAGGATTACACCTGATAGTTCATATGATGAGGAAATAACAGGGTGGGGCCAACCTAGGTATGGTAGGGGGGCAGCCAAGCCAGAAAGACCAAGGATGTCGTTAGTCCTGTCATATCAGCTTGATCTCCCCAACCTTGGAGGGGAGGGGGGGCTGCAGATTGAGGTCACCACAAAAGCTTTTATTCCATCAGGTATGTCTATGCAGTGAAACCCCTTATAAACTCAGTCCCTTGAAGCTCCAGTCAGCTTCCACGATTGATTAGATACATCTCTGCTGTGAGGGTGATGAGTTCTGACTCCACATGGAGTCATTTTGAGGCCCTCCCAGACCCAGACCACGTCCTGTGTGTCTCTTTTGGCTTGTTTGTATCCTTTTACTACAATAAAACTATAATTGTATATTGTAGAATACAGGGGACCTAGAGATAGACAGCAGCTAGTGAAGGGGGACTGATAATCTAATAAGAATGGACAAGATACTGAGGGTGATCTTAATGATATGGGAATGCTCAGGTGTGACTATGGTGCATTAATTTGCTTTTAGTATGCTAAGAGTGTTTTGGAAGGAATGAAGTTATTTTAGGATATTTTTCCCATTGCTTTGTTTTGTTTGGAAATGATTTTCGATAAATAAAGTTACATAAGAAAAAAAACTATAATCATATGTATAACACATTCACTGAGTTCTGAACTCCTTCTTGCTAATGTTAAACCCAAAGGGATGGTGTGAATTCCTGAATTTATAGCCAGTTGGTCAGAAGTGCGTGTGACCTGGGCCCTGTAACTTATGACTGGTGCCTACAGGGCAGTCTTGTCAAAGATGGTGCTTTACCTGTGGGGTCTGGTCTAACTCTGGGTAGTCAGAATTGAATTGAGGTACTGTAATATTTGCAATTGGTATCAGAAGCTATTGGAAGTTGTACAAGTTTTTCCAACCTATAGAGGAGTGGAGGAGTCAAATGGATTAAATGTAAAGCATTTGGTACAGTAGGAAACTTTCTATACATGTTAGATATTATTAGAGCCTGATCTTGAGAATAAGAGCCTGGCTTTGGAGGTGAGGGACCCTCTCCTGAGACCAGAGATTGGGAGGATTGACAGGGAACAAGTGATTTCTGAGATGAGGGCTGGAAAGGAAGGGAGAGCTCATGCCACTTGATCTTGATGCCTAGGAAATCCAGAATTTATCAGCCACAGGGGCAAAGTGGAGGGAAGCGGAGCTGGCAGGTTTATGTGCAGAGAACAGGACAGTCCCAGCGTGTTGAGGTTCTTCCCTTAGGAGCAGCCCTTCTGTACTTGTCACCCTTGCATTTCTACCCACTTCCAGCCTCCTTCCTGTGTTCCGTCATGCTTTGCCACCATATTTGGGGAGTGGGGTGGGTCAGACCTCAGAGTGCTGGCCCCTACCCCAATGCTAACCACTGATCACAAGTTTCCTGTGACTTTCCGAGGAATTCTCTTGACTGTGCTGGTGGGCCATGGACCCAGACTCTGCCTAGGTCAGGGGCCTCTTCTGGATAGGTGCACAAAGAAACAAGATCCTGCAGATCCTGGTTGGGGAATTTCCAGGAAAGGAGTCTACAATACTGACCTATAATGTCAAAAAGTGAGAGAATACAAATAAATGTTACTGCTTGAAGGAACTTGGAAATCTCCAGCCCAGCTGTGAGCCCGGAGCTGAGACCCTGCAAGGAACTCTCTCAAAGTTTCACAAACAGGGACTAAAACCCATAGACCTCTGCTGGCTTGCTCCTCTGCATCTTCTTTTTTATCTTGCCCTGAGGCCAGAGACTGCTGTCACCTCCCAGGTCACTGAGAAAGAGAGCCCCCTACAGGGCTGTACCTAAGTTGGGGATGGGGTGGGGTGTGGGGAGGTAACAGTTCCTCTGAGGTTCCAGAATGGGCCAAGCTAAACCCAAGCACTTGGTTTATACCTTACTTAATCCATGACTTATAATTATTTATGAGTCTTCCTTCCCCACTAAACCGTGAGTTCCTCCAGGGCAGGGACCAAGTCTTTTGGAACTACCGTGTTAGTATAAGTAGGCATGAAACAAACGGATGGATTGAATGGATGGAGGGAGGGAGGGATGGCATAGGATTGCATAGGGAGAAGTGGATAGATGAATAATGTGAGTTTAAGGGGTCAATAAATCTTTCATCCTCTCTGACCACTCTGAAGTCCAGAGCAAATGATCAAATAAGGTACAGGAGACAGACAGCTGGACATCCAAATGGTTGCTTTACCAATATTTCTGATAAAGCTGTGTGGAGAGCATAGCTTTAGCTCTGTGACCAAATGGACTTGGTAATATTCTCGCAACACTAAATACACCATAAACACACACACACAGCAGCAGCAGAATCACCAAGAAAGGGCATGCCTCTGCTACAACCTAACCTGCCCTACAGTCTTACCTTGTAGATGAATGGAGAATGTGCTGCCTTTGCCAAATGGCAGAACTGGAAAAAAGAAACCCAGAAAGACCTAAACTAAGCCCAGCCTCTTCACTAAGCCACCAATGAAATAAGTCATTCCTCTTTCTGTGGGGAGGAAGGAGCCACCAGGAGGCAGAAAGGGGCTGTTCCCCTCATGCTTCCCTCCTGGGGAATGGAGTGACAACATCCCCATTTGAGGTTGTTGTAGGGAGTCTGGTGCTTTGGGCCACTCACTCCCTGTGGGCTGCTTCCTAAATTATACTAAAATACTGGTCTAAGAATCTTCCCAACCTCTGTGCCATCAGCTTTACTATAAGAGCCCAGCTCCCTCTCCAGACGCTTGAGGTTCCAGACTCCCTTCCTGACAGCTCTTTCCCTGCACCACCTTCCTTCAGTGAGCATGTCCTTGCCCCTCGATTCCAGCTGGAAATACCCTGCTTGCCATTGTGCACTTCTTGAAAGCCCCAGCTCAAGCCAGTCTGTGGAATCTTCACCACCTGTCCCTTATATTTCTGGCTCTTGGGTCACTTTGCCTTGATTCGAGTATTGGGGCACACTCAGGCTCCCCTACTAGTCTTGGCTACTCCTCTACAGGAATCCTGTCTGCCTTGACCTAGAGGTGCTAAGTTAAAGGTGAGTAGCAGTGTTGGAATCAGAGCAGTGTGAACTGAAGGGCTGCAGCCCAGCCTCTGCTCTCACCACCCCCACACAACAGTCACCTGCCCAGGCGCCACCCGGCCTGTCAGAGAACAGATGAGGCTAAATGGCTCCCGGGTTAGCAGAGCCATGCCTGGCAGGTGCCTGACACACCTCCTGTACAGGAAAATAGTTTCTTTACTCTTAATAACTGTCATTAAGGGGCCTGTGCCCAGCATACTGCAGCTAAGGGCTGGCTTAGGTCTATGTGGCTCTCAGTCACCCGGGGTCATCATCCCTAGGCCCAGCCCCAAGGCCCCAGTCTGCTTGCTTACCCAGTCCCTGCCTGCCCTCTCACCCAGTCAGCCTGTAGGGTGGGGCAGCTAGTCCTGCAGCCCTGGGGATTTGATTTGATTTGCATGGTATTATTACCAAGATATCTGGGATCCCTTGGAGCCCTTTTCCCTTCAACTCTGTCTCCCCTATCCCTGCCACTCTCAGTTGAGCTCCGTCTAGACACATATACCCAGTATTGTATTCCAGAGTTAGGGTCAAGAACTCCCCCTACCCTCTATCCACTCATGCACACACAGGTATATATACACAGACATGCAGCTAGAATCTTAAATATAGCCAGGCAGGCACATGAACATTGCAGAGAGTATGTATGTGTCCAATTTACAGTTTTACACATGTGTATGTTTAGTTGAACCATATGAAATTGCCAATATTCAATGCTTCTTTACTTACAACAATGAAATCTAATACAAACATGGGCTGGAAGGAAGTATACAAAAATTCTGAGCCCCAAATACGGACCATCAAGTAGACACACATACACTGAGGGATAAACTCAGGAACTCGGCAACACTGAAACATGCCTGCTGCCTCTTGCCAGGAGCAATCCTGTGACCCATGCAAGGCCCTGGTTCTCTCCTTCAAACAAATATGCAGAGATAAAACCCTAATGAGGTCCCTGCCACCTCACAGCCCCCATAGCTCATTAACCTCCTACGGTCTGGCTTTGCTTACTCAACCCCTGCCCCTCACACAGCCTCCCCGCTCCCAGGGAAGGGTCTACTTAGAGCTCCAGGTGCTCCAATTTTGCCCCAGCCCCTGGGATGGATGGGATGACGCAGCATTACAGTTCTCAGCCCATGACTGCCCCCTACCTCCCTAGATTCCTAAAAAACAAAGCTCCAGTCCCATTTATCTTGGGTCCCCAGTGCCCAACTCAACACAAGAAGCCCCTAAGCCCACTCAGAGGCATTTTGTTTTCCCCCTCCCCCATGCGTTGGGCCTGTGCCAGGCTCTGTGGATACACAAGAACCAGAAAATTCCTGCCTGCAGGCGTGGACATACATGGACACAGGCCAGACAAGGCTAAGTGTAAGCAGCACTGAACAGGTGCTTGCTGAGGTTGTGAGATGGCTTTAGGACTCCTGCTGTCCTGGCCACATTGGACCTCATCCCTCATATAAAGGTGAGGACTCAAGCTGCCATCTTCAGATGCCCTTCTCCACAGCAAAGCCTCTCAGCCATCCTCCTGAGGACAGACCAGACGTGCCTTGGGAATTTGGCCCTCATTGGGACAGAGATCAGAAACCTACCTGCCCTGGTTGCCTCCTGACCTTGCAGTGTTTGCTCCTATTCTCTGTAACAACTTTCCTTACTCCAACCATTTATTCAGCCCCTGAGGAAGGGAGGAAGGCAACCCCAGAGTTGAGGATGTGGGAAACCCAACCATCTGGAGCAGCCTTCCACCAGGGGTGAGCCTCAGCCCACTCCCTCCAGTGCACTGGGACACTTGAAAAGGCAGACTCCAGAAGCCCACCTCGGACCTTCTGAATCAACATATTGGAGGGTGGGGGTAGGGGTGGAGCCTAGGGATCTGCATCTTAACACCTGTTGGGCCATTCTTATGGACTAAGGTGTGAGCCCACTACTCTGGGCCCAGGGAGGGAGGGCTAAGAACTGGGGATGGGGGTGGGGGGCAGGGGGATGTGAGAATCACAGTGAGAGAGGTGTTGAGGAGAGCAGGGTGATTATGGGAGCAAAGAGAGGCCTAGACAGGGGTCAGAATGGTTATGCTCCATTCAGCACTTACTAAGTGCTGGTGTGCAGGGTGTGTGGAGGCTTGTGGCATCTATGTAGCCAGTTTTATTCAGTCATATGAATATCCAGGGCAGTTTATGTGAGTCTGCATGTGCCAGCGTGCATTCTATCCTATGTGTCTGTCAGCTGTCAGTGTGTCAGGATGTATGTCAGCATGCCTGCTTGTGTGTGCACATCTTTATCTTGGTGCCTTGAGTCCTCAGACACCTGGAGGTGTGTGTGTGTGTGTGTGTGTGTGTGTGTGTGTGTGTGTGTTTGTGTACCTGAGCAGGGCTGGGCCCCTCTGGACCCTAATCCAACCTCCAAGGGGACCTTAGAAGGTGGGAATAGGAAGGTCCTTGCTAGGAGCCAGGTGTGATGGGGGTGGAGACTCCAGGGGCTGGGGGTGTGTGCTAAGGCCTGACTTGGCCCTTCCCTGGGTGGGTGAGTCCCAACAGCGGGCAGACAGGCAGGGCTGACCCGACAGGTTCCAGAGGCCAGAGGCAATGGGGTGGAGCCTGGCTCTGACTTAGGGTGGCAGCGGGTTGGGGGGCCTGCCACTTGCACGGGGTGGGCCAGCAGGCAGGAGGCTGTGCTGCTGTCTTCCTCCTGCAGCCAGCCTGCGGTGCAGCCCATGGGGGCTGTGGGCAAGTGAGGGCAGCCAGCATGTTCGGAGGGCTAGGGCCTGGGGGCCTGGGAACCCAGGGCATGGTGGGACCCCTGAGGGGCCGGGTAGAGGAGCTGAAGCGGCCCTGGTGGCGGGAGGCCTCGCCCCTGGTGCTGCGGCACAGCGAGGCTGCCCGACTGGCAGCAGATGCCCTGCTGGAGCGAGGTGAGGCTGCTTATTTGCGGGTCATCTCCGAGGAGCGGGAGCTGCCCTTCCTGAGTGCCCTGGACATGGACTACATGACAAGCCATGTGCGTGGGGCGCCCGAGGTCAGTGAGGCCCAGGGGCTGGAGGCCTCAGGGCCTGACCACCTCAGTCTGCTCTCTGAGGTCACCTCAGGCACTTACTTCCCCATGGCCTCCGACATCGACCCCCCAGACCTGGACCTGGGCTGGCCCGAGGTCCCACAGGCCACAGGCTTCAGCCCCACCCAGGCCGTGGTCCACTTCCAACGGGACAAGGCCAAGAGCATCAAGGACCTGCTGCGCTTCCTCTTCAGCCAGGCCCGCATGGTAAGAGCCTCTTGTCTTTGGTCATTTATGCCACAGATGTGGAAACTGAGGACCAGGGAGGGAAAGGATCCAGCCCAAGGCCACACAGTGATTTTGGGGCAAAATGGGGATTCGAACCTCTGGCCTCTACTAGATCACAAGCTTCTAGAGGGTGGGTGTGTTTTTGGTCCTCAAGAAAATTATGGGTAAGCACAGAACAAGGGATGGGCCTCAGGGAACTCCATGAAACCCTTGAAAATGCATGCAAAGCTGAGCAAACTGCAGGGGTGGCAGGGGTGAGGGAGGGGGTCCTCTTTGCATCTTTCTTGGGAGACAGTCCATGGCCTTCATCAAGATTCTCAAAAAATTTATGACCCCGCAAGCTAAGAACCCTAACCTGGGAGAACATTTGAGTCACCCCCTTGACCTACAGAGGAGGATGAGGCCTGAGAGGGGCTGGGGCTTGCCCAGGGAGGTCCAGTGAGTGGTGAGAGAGCTTAGGGTTCAGAGAGAGAGGAGAGTCCCTGACACAGCCCCGCTTCCTGGCCCACACCCCCAGCAGCCCCTTGTGCACTACACTCCAGCTGGGGCTGGAGTCTGGGATGGGGCTACAGTGCACGGGCCATGGTGTGGCCTTGAGGGCTAGGCTGTTAGCGCTGCACTGGCTGGGAAAGAAGAATGAGGCTGCTAGGCTCAGAAAAGGGGAGCAGGGGGCTCAGGAGAAAGCAAACAAGGAGAGTCAGAAGAATGGTCAGTGCCTGGGAAGACTCCAGCCACAGACTAACAGCTTTGCCACTGTGACTCAGAAGGAGGATGGATAAGATGACCCCTGGCAGGGGTTAAGTTCAGGTTACACTCAGTGCCCCTGTCCGGGATGCAGGCCAGAAGACTCCCGCTGCAGAAATCTGGAGCCAGGATGCCAGGGTCCCACTGGTATCTTTGCCAGAGCCTCCCTGTGCCCCAGGCAAGGGAGGGCCAGGCCTGATTGGCATCGGGAATGGGGTTATTAGTGAGCTGGTTGCTATTGCAGCCGTCATCACCCCTACCCCTTTGATCTTTCCTGCCTGTCCGTGCTCCCCCCACCCCTGGGCAGGCCTGTGCTGTGGATGTCAGGCATCCCTCATTGCCTTGTCCTCACCCCCAATCTGGTTGCCTCCATCCCTTGGCCAGGAGTCAGGCTCCTGCTCTGAGCTCTGTCACTGACTCTCAGAGTGGCCTTGTGAAGTACTTCCCCTGTCTATGGTCCAATGTCCTCATTTGTTAAGAAGGCAACAGGAAAGGGATATTTACTGAGCTTCTGTGGTGCATAGAGCATTTCCACAGGTAATTCCTCATAACTTTGAGACGAGGAAGTTGAGGCCCCCAAAGGTGAGCAACTCACTCAAGGCCATATTGCCAGGAGGAGCAGAGTCCACATTTGAACCCAGTTCTGTTTGGCTCCAGAGCTGGATTTCTTTACTCGGCATCTCCTGACTCTAAGCGCAACAGAGAGAGGAAATTCTCACAGCAGATACATGCAATGGGAAGTGGCAGATGGAGTCTTGAGGATGCTGGGGTTCTTTTTAGCCTGAGACAGACCGTGTATAGAAGGGATGCCCTAAGTCCCAGCCCCTGAGTGAGCAGAAAATTTGGTTTCACTTGCTGTGGGTGGAAGTAAGGGAATCTGTGAGTGTGAGGTGTCATGCCGGACCCCTCTAGCTTCACAGGGAAACTTGAGGCTGGGCTGCAAAGGATATTGAGAACTCCAGAAACAGCTCTAACTTTTGAAGGGGGAGCCTCACACAGACAGACAATCCTTGGGCCAGAGCTAGTGGGGAGAGTGCAAAGAGCTGGACTGGGAACTAGGGGGTCTGTCTTCTGCTTCCAACTCCTTCCCCTTTTTGGACCTCAGTGTTTCCCATCTGTAGAATGGGACTTTAGACTATTAGAGTTGATTCAGACATCTTTGAGAATTGCTGACAAACTCTCTGTCCCCAGAAAACACAAAACTTTCAAAGAACTTCTGGGGCTCAAGAAAGTCAAAACTCCCTGAACCCAAGTTAAGAACCCCTGGGCTAAGCTGGATGTGGGCAGTGCCTGGGCAGGGCTGAGCTCTGCCATCCTCTCTCCCCCAGGTTGTGGCTGTGGCGATGGACATATTCACCGACATGGAGCTTTTGTGTGACCTCATAGAGGCCTCGAGCCGGCGTGGTGTCCCCGTCTACCTACTTCTGGCCCAGGAGCACCTGAGGCACTTCCTGGAGATGTGCTACAAGATGGACCTCAATGGGGGGCAACTGCCGGTCAGTGGGGGGCAGGAGCAGGAACCAGGGTGGGGAGGTCAGAGACTGAAGTCAACTGGGGGTCAGTGGGCAGTGGGGGGCAGTGGGTTAGAGACTGGGTTCTCTTAGCTGTTTTGGGTCAGAGGCCCATGGGGCAGAGAGAAGGCTCGAGCCTGAGTCTCTGAGGGCCACCCCCAACCTCCGTCCCTCCCTGGCCCAGAACATGCGTGTGCGGAGCACGTGTGGGGACACATACTGCAGCAAGGCCGGCCGCCGCTTCGCCGGGCAGGCCCTGGAGAAGTTTGTCATCATTGACTGTGAGCAGGTGGTGGCAGGCAGCTACAGGTGAGCAAACGGAATGAGGGGAGGGGGTCTGGGGCTGTGCCATGGGTGGTGGGGGCATCAGATCTGGCCACCTCAAACTTTCCTTTATTCATCCATCCTTTCCAACCCTACTGAGCCCCTACTGTGTGCCAGGTATTGTACAGGGCTCAGGGGATGGGGTGGGGAGTAAGACAGCCCAGGCTGTGCTCTCAAGGAGCTCACTCTAGTGGAAGGATTACTTTAATGCCCTTGGCCTAGAAAAGAACTATTTCACATCAGAACTGGAAGGATTTCAGGGAACCTCACCCCTGGTCCCTTTTCCAGCTGGGGAATTTGAGGCCCCAAGATGGGCAGCCACTTGCCCAAGTCAGCTCAGCAGAGCTAGGACTAGCTCAGGCTCCCGAGTTAGAGCTCTGTCCCCTTCACCGTGGAGTCCTCATGGCCATTTTGGCCCAATTTCCTGGTATGCTCCCCTGGCTGTGACTCCTCCCTAGCCTCTGGGGCCTGCCCTTGCCACCCAGCCCTGACCCTGATCCTCTGCCCCCAGCTTCACATGGCTTTGCAGCCAGGCCCACACTAGCATGGTGCTACAGCTGAGGGGCCGAATCGTAGAAGATTTTGACCGGGAGTTCCGCTGTCTGTATGCTGAGTCACGGCCTGTGGAGGGCTTCTGCGGTGGGGAGGACCCGATGTCTCCCTGGGCACCATGCCCTCCCCCTGTAACCCTGGCCTTTGGGCCTGGCATCCCTAGTCCCACATCCTCTTTGCCCTCCAGCACCAGCCTTAGCAGCATCAAACGCTCACCTCTCATGGGCCGCTCCTCTTACCTCGCTTTACCCGGAGGTGGTGGCTGCAATGATACGGGCCTGGGGTCCTTGTCCCTGAGCCCTGCCCACCATGAGGCCAGTGGCCAGCCCTCCCTGCACCGCCAGTTGTCAGACCCTAACCACGGCTCCCCTCCTGGGCCCTACAGGGCCAACCTGGGCAAGCTGGGGGCATTCCCGTGGTCCCAGTCCTCTCCCGCCCTCAACCACAATAGTGCTAGCCCCCTGACCCTGGCAGTGGGGTCACCTCTGCTTCCCCACTCACGCCCCCACCTCCCCATCTCCCGAGGTGGCACAGCCCTGCCCCGTCTTCCAGAGAATGGGCTCTTGGGAAGCCAGGAGCCCAGCCCCCCACGAGGTCTCCAGGTACCTGGCACAGCCCTGGACACAGTGAAGGAGGGAAAGACATCTCTGAGTCAGAGTCATGGCCAGCTGGACCTCCTGGTTGCCCTCCCCAGAGCCCGAGAAGTGGGATGCCCTGACTCTGGGGTTTCCCCCAATTCAGCCTCCCTTTGGCCTGGTGAGCAAGCTCCAGAAGACAGGAAGCTGTCCCTGAGCCAAGGCTACAGCCAGCTGGACCTCCTGTCCCGAGCCCAGCGTGCAAGAGGCACCCCTGAGTCAGCCTCCTTCAGGACTCGTGATCAGGCCCCAGAGAGGAGGCTGTCCCCAAGCCATAGCCACAACCAGTTGGATCTCCTGGTGCCATACCCCAAAGCCCTGGGCTCCAGAGTGCCCCTTGAGGCCAGCTCCCCTGCCAGGCCTGGCAAGCAGGGCCTGGACGAGCAGCAGCACATCCTGGGCCACAGCCAGCTGGATCTCATCACAAAGACTGGCCCATTCCGGGGTGAGGGGCCTGGGCCCAATGGTCTCCCTGGTCCAAGCCCCGCTCCCAAGGCCGGTGTGGGGTCTGGGGATGAGAAGCGGATGACTCTGGGCCACAGCAAGCTGGACCTCATCACCAAGTATCATCAATTTCAGGGCGCCAGGCAGAGGCCAGAGCCTGGCCTCCCCGGGAGCCCCACAGTTGGCCATCACAACGGTGGTTGCAATGACCTCTATGGG
Source organism: Bradypus variegatus (assembly GCA_004027775.1). Classification (NCBI taxonomy): domain Eukaryota; kingdom Metazoa; phylum Chordata; class Mammalia; order Pilosa; family Bradypodidae; genus Bradypus; species Bradypus variegatus. Next base: position 11,129 of record PVKY010000602.1, read on the forward strand.
AGTGAGAAGCGCCTGACCCTGGGCCACAGCAAATTGGACCTTATCACCAAGTACAACAAGTCCAAGTTCAAGCTGCTCCGAAGCCGCTTTGAGTCCTAGCCCCACTCTCAGTAGGGCAGGTCCCTCCTCCATCCACTGAGATTCCGGACTCTGGGGTGAGAGCTTGCGGCAGCAGCTGCATGAGGAGGAGAGAGTGCCTAGGAGCTCAGGTCAGACCTCTCTGGGCTCAGGACGCTTGCTCACTTACACACACACACATATACACACACGCACGGGGAAATGAACCCATGGTTATTGAGCACCTATCATATGCCACTGTGTTGAGCACTTGACAGCAGTTACCACTTCTCATTCTTCATCCTTACAACATCCTACAAGGTGGGCCTCTGTGCATATAATAATGATAGGCTAATAGGCATTATCCTCGCTATTTCATAACTGTGGAAGCTGAAGCCCCGAGTTTTCAGATGGCTTGCTTTGAATGAGATCCAAGTAAATGGCAGAGTAGGGGCCCAAACTTCTGTCTCTGTGACTCTAAAGATTGTATTATGTACAAACATGACACACATAGTACCCACAGTTCACATGTCCCCTTGCACACAAAATACATCACAGAGGTGCCCCCAACTGCCTGTACAATACACACAGCACATTGACAGGATACACACCCACAAACAGCACACCCAGTGATACACACAGTCAATAAGCACACACAGATCAATGAGATAAACCCAAACACTCAGAGTTCTAGTTGTAGGTACTCAATAAATTTCACTCGGCTACATGGACTATGAAACGCATGCAATGAGTTCACACTGTAGCCCCCTCAGGATCTACAGACCATAAGTAGGCACATATCCCTCTCTACCCCCCACACCGCCTACACTAAGCTGTGTACCCAGACCTGCGCTGGACATGCCATAGGGCTGGTGAGGAATCAGACTCAGGCCCTGGGAGAAAAGGATTAAACGCACAAACCATTGGAGAACAGGGCAGAACTGTGTCTAATTAAAGGCTAATCAGTGTCAAAGGGTGGTAGAGAATGAAGGGTGTTGAGAAGGTGTAAAGGAAGGTTTTTTAGAGGAGGCAGCATTGGAGCCAGGCCTTAAAGGATGCGGAGGATTTGGACAGACAGAGAGAGTTGGAGGTATTCCTGGTAGATGGAACCAGGTGAAGAAAGGCCCAAGGGTAGGACTGAGTGAGTCTGAGGTGAGCTGAAGAGGATAGAGCACAGAAGTACACAGACACACATACCTGTGCACACACATATACACATGCAACATGCACATACACAAACATCTTGCTGCGTGTCTCCAGAAGCACAGGATCTGAGGGGCTGTGGGCCCTTTTCCTGAGATCACCACCTGCCTGAGACAGGCTACATAATACAAATCAATAAACACTGACATGTCTATGACCCAGCAGCAGTCTGGTTTATCCTAAGGAATGTGGAGTTATAGTACTGCATACTGGGGGCAGGGGAAGGGCACCATTAAGGCCAGTTTTGGAGAGCTCTCGGGAGGACAGTGGATCACCACAGGAGGGCTGGGTGTGAGGTGAGGGTCTCTGAGCCCCCTCCCTCTCTGTGACATTGAGAGACCTTGGGGCTTTTGCAGATTCTACCAAGTTCTGCCAAATTCTCCTGTTCAGGACACACCAGACCACCACATCCTTAAGTCCCTCAGGGTGGTCCTTAGCTGCCACCATCTATTTCAGGGATCAAAGGTGGCTGCCTCAAGTAGGAGATGCATATGGTGAAGGTGGTCAGCTCCCACACGCTTGCCCATCATGGACCCCTCTCCCTCCAATCTCCTTCTAAGACCTTCCTCCATCCATCTTTCCCTTCTCTCCATACCTTCTTCAGCCTCGATTCCTCCTTCTCCAGCCTTTTTGTCCTGGCCTCGCCCCTCCCTCACGGACACCCTCTCTCTGTACTCAGATTCCACTCCAGATTTCAGTACCAAATCTCATTCATTCCTCAGTCCCTCACGCTCTCCCAAGCTCCAGACTCAACTATCTTCCTACTTCCTGCACGTCTTTCCCTCGCCTTCCACCCAGCATGGCAGAGTTGTATTCATCATCTCCCCCTAGACCTGCTCTTCCTCCTCCGGCCTTATTTCAGTAAAACAGCTCCATCATCAACCCATCTTTTGCGAGCCATCCCCGACTCCAACTCTTTCCCGTGCCTCACATCCGACTAGCAGCAGGCCTCCGTAGGTTGGACCTCCTAAAATGCTCCTGAATGAATGAATAAATACAAGCATGCTAGGGGCGGGGCCAAGCGGAGTCACTACCAGACAATTTGCAACCATAGAGTCCTCCCAGAGTATGGAGCTAGAGTGGCCGTATGCGTAGCAGGGAGCGTCCGGCTCTCCCGGAAGTCTCCCAGCTGTGGGGCGGAAACGGAAGCCTGTTTAGGTAAAAGAAGGTGTATTGCCGCGTGTGGTGGTTGCGGTTATTTTGCGTGCTGGTGTGAAAGAAGGCTGAAAAGGTCAGCTCCGGACATCCCGGGTTGTGATGGGGTGGGCACCGGAGGCTCAGGGTTGGAGAGTCTGGAGAGGCCTAGGGGACGCGGCCCGAGGTCTGAGGGGCCGAGGTTGGGGGGTTTTGAGGCCGAGAGAGGCGGGGTCGCGGCGGGTCTGAGGGGCGGAGGCCGGGGGTTCCAGGGCCAGGGGAGAATCGGCCGCCGCTCAGTTCCCGACCCCGCAGACTCCAGGCCTTATGGCGGTCCGGGCGTCTTTCGAGAACAATTGTGAGATCGGCTGCTTTGCCAAGCTCACCAACACCTACTGCCTGGTGGCCATCGGAGGATCAGAGAACTTCTACAGGTGCCGCGAGCATTATGTGGGTGGGTGGTGAGGAGGGGTGCTAGGATTCGGGGATTCCCTCCGAGGGAGGGCACCGGTCCGTCAGCGCTGTGACCACCGAGGCCATGTCCCCACAGTGTGTTCGAGGGCGAGCTCGCCGATACCATCCCCGTGGTGCACGCGTCAATCGCCGGCTGCCGCATCATCGGGCGCATGTGTGTGGGTAAGGCAGGTGGAGGACGCCGGGGAAGTGAAGCCTCCCAGCGCCTCTAATTATATCCCTGGCGTGGACCCAGAATGACCCAGGGATTTCCAGGTTTTAGTCTGGGAACTGTAGAATCTCTAGATTCTCAGGGCTGGGAAGGACCCACTCTAAGCATCAGCAGATACCAGGGGCAACGTCTGGCAAAGATTTTTGGATGATAATTTTCTGATAATAGTTTTCACTGTTACACATCTGATCTCATTCTTCTTCCCAAAGACCCTGGGAGGTAAAAGGAATTATTGGCCTAATTGGACTGATGAAGAAGCTGAGATTCCCACACTCAAGTGACTCACTAAATTTCACACCTAATGGAGTCTCATCTCTCTCCTGCTTCTGACTCGGGACAAGTTACTTCCTTTTTCTACATATCCATTTCTGCCTTGAATAAAATGACAAGCCAAGATTCAGGGTCATGCTAACCAGTTATCCATTCAAATCTTAAATTCCTTTTAGGACATCTCTGAGTGGGTTCCCTCCCCTCCCCCTTACCTCTCAGCACTGTTGACTCTGGCCATTGGTCTTCTCTCTGAGTTGAATCTGCCTCCTATAGTGCTACACCTTGTTTCTAGTTCTGCCCTTTGGGGTCATGTAGAAGTCTGTTCCTTTATTTTATTTTATTTTATTTTTTAATCTTAAGCCTGGAGACCTTGGCCTCTGAGTATTTTTTTTTTTATTCAGGTGAAACACCCAGATCTCTAACGATGTCCTTAGGACTTGAAGCAAATTCGGACATAACATGCTTCATGTTACATCTGAACATGGTCAGCCAGGGGAGAATTTATCCTGGCCCTTAGTGTTTTTCATAATGGGATTAAGTCAGGGTTTGGAAGTTCCAGACTTGTGGCTTTCTAGGTAGAGACAGAAGTTTAGTTATTGTTGTTATCATGTAATTATTTGCCACATAGTATATTTTGTGTGAATATACCAAATGTGTTTATTATCCATTCTATTGACAATGAGTATTTGGGTAGTTTTCAGTTTTGGCTATTATGAATAGTGCTGCTATGTTTTTTTAGTGAACATATGTATATACTTCTATTTGGTATATACCAAATAAAATGTGGAATGGCTAAGTGACAGGTATGTGAATATTCAACTGTAGTAGATGATGTCAGATAATTTATTTAAAGTGATTGACCGATTTACACTCCCGTCAGATTGTATGATAATTTAAGTTGCTCTGCACATGTCTGTCAAAACTTGGTATGTTGGTCTTTTTAAATTTTTAAGCATTCTGGTAAATGTGTAGTGTTAGCTTAATTTTAAAGTAGCAAATATACAAAAGAGTCCTTTCTACTAGTTTTGCTTCCTGCTGATTAATGATGGTGAAGTGGGCAAGGTAGGTTGGGACAGACACTTGGGCCATTGCTGGCCTGCCCAGTGGGAGTCCTGGTCCCCTGAGTATTGCATTGATCAGTGAATTAGAGGGAAGGAGTCTGGGCTTAAAGCTTTCCTGAAGAAGCTGACTGGACTCCGTGGGCATCTTGTGTATTCATGGTCCATTCTTGTCCCATCCCCCAATTTGGGTCCTTCCAGGGAACAGGCATGGTCTCCTGGTACCCAATAACACCACTGACCAGGAGCTACAGCACATTCGCAACTGCCTCCCAGACTCAGTGCAGATCCGGCGGGTGGAGGAGCGGCTCTCGGCCCTGGGCAATGTCACCACCTGCAACGACTATGTGGCCTTGGTCCACCCAGATCTGGACAGGGTAAGGCAGCTTAACTTGACCAGAGAGTCACAGGACCGCTTTACTCAGTGGCTAGCCACTGTTCTTGCCTATCAGGCAGGATTCACGGCATCTCTTGTGGTTTCTATTTGTATCTGGGCTCTTGCATTTACTGTTAACTATCTGGGCTTTCACATTTGCCTATTACTAGGTACTCATAACAATGTACAGAAGCCTTCTGTTGTGCAGTCATTCTCAGAAAGAAGGTGGGGGGAGGTTATTAATCCTCAGAACTGGGGACTTAAAAGATTGACCTCATCCTGTCCTGCAGCAGGCCAGGATAAATAATTGATAGTTGAACTCTTGGGTGTGGGGTAGAGGGAAGAGGGTGACTGTGGAAACAAAGTTGTTCAGAGCATACATGGAAGAGGCTCCATAACTGGCCTAGACGGTGCTTCAAGTTGTACCCTTGCCTTTCTCTGGGTGATGCTTCAAACACAGCCACGTTGCAGAGGATTGAGGGGTTCAGGGTGCTAAGCCCTGGGTGGTTCTGAGCATGGAGGGCTCCCGCTTCTTTGGCCTACAAGTTCTGGGCCCTGAACACAGTACCTTTGGCTGACAGGAGACAGAAGAAATCCTGGCTGATGTACTCAAGGTGGAAGTCTTCAGGCAGACAGTGGCTGACCAGGTGCTGGTGGGAAGCTACTCTGTCTTCAGCAATCAGGGAGGCCTTGTGCATCCTAAGACTTCGATTGAAGACCAGGATGAGCTGTCCTCTCTCCTTCAGGTCCCCCTTGTGGTAAGCCCTTCTGTTTTCTGACCCCTAGCTCCTGCTGAGGCAGATCCCTTTGCCTGGTTGGTCATTACCTGCCACAGTTTGGGATTGGGGCTGCAGGTCAAGGAGCAGAGACTTGGCTGTTGGTGTCATGACCCATCTGAGCCCATCACTTGCAGGCGGGCACTGTGAACCGAGGCAGTGAGGTGATTGCTGCTGGGATGGTGGTGAATGACTGGTGTGCCTTCTGTGGACTGGACACAACCAGCACAGAGCTGTCAGTGGTGGAGAGTGTCTTCAAGCTGAATGAAGCCCAACCCAGCACCATTGCCACAAGCATGCGCGATTCCCTCATTGACAGGTACCTGGGGCCTCTCTGCTCTTCTGCCGTGTGTGTGTGTGTGTGTGTGTGTGTGTGTGTGTGTGTGTGTGTCACTTCGCTTTTGCAGTTAGGGGAAGCTGGTGCCTGGTGTGGGAGGCAGGTAGGCAATTAGAACTAAGTATTTCAGTTTTATAATTCTGCATGTTTGGCACCTTCAGGAAAATGTTCTACTTAATCCTTACTGAGCAGATCTCTTTTCCAGCCTGCTACCTGTGACCTTTCATGTTTAGTTGGCACTAATAAGGGAGAGCCCTGTCCTTGGAGGAGGTGTCCAAAGTTCTGGCCCTAGCCCTGCCACTAGGAGATGTGTGGTCCAGGCACTTCCCTCCCTTTCTCTGAGTCCCCTCATTCCCTTCTCTAATGTCAGTTGAGCTTGTCCTCAGAGGCTCTGGCTTGTAACCAGTAACGGTTTGAATAAATTATTGAGTGAATTCACCCACTTGGGTGGGCAGGGCGTTACTTTCAGTCTTTGAGCATTGACAGTTCTGGACTAGAAAAGTGACTCACAGGATGCATACAAACCTGGAATCTGGATGGGGCCAGGTGTGGCTCTGAGTGTAGCTCTTCAGGGCTGAACTGGAACGAAGATCCAGGGGTAAGGGTGGAGTTAAGTACCTTGAGAATGGAGGGTGGGGTGTGTTCCTTGAAGCAGTTACTGACAATGCTACTTCTCTTTTCAGCCTCACCTGAGTCACCTATGCTGCTCTATGGGCTCCTGCCTCTGGACTTTGTCTCCCTCTCCATACCCCACCCAATCTGTACCGGATGCTCGCAGGGAGAGGGCAGAGAGCTCACTGGGCCTGCATGGCTGGATGCCCAGCCTTTCTTCACCTTTACCCATTTCCTGAATTTATACTTACATAAAAATTTGCCCTGTTGTGCTGGTTGTCAGGCCCTGTTGCTCCTGGCTGAGGGCTCTGCTGCCCTGTGCCACCCTATTAAAGGACAGTTGCTTCTGACCATTCTGGAATGTGCTGTTTGAGAGCCTCAGCATGGGCCCAAGTGCTTCTGTCCCCATTGTTCCAGGGCCCTGGGAGGGTAAGGTAGGGTGTACAGATACACCCCTCAGTTCCACCATTTCCCACCCCCATGACCTGGAGGCCTCACCCCAGGGCAAGAGGATGCAGCACTCTCCACTGCAGTCCTCACATTTACTACCCAACTTCAGCCTCAGCTTTGAGACTGCTCCAGCGTTCCCCTGTGAGGTTGTGAGGACCCTCCAAGGGCTCTGAGCCTCAGACTACAGGGCATCCTTGACCTCTTTGACCTAAGTTGGATGGAAGTTGCTTGGTCTGGCCGCCAGGTGCACTCCACAGCCTCAGACCAACCATGGCAGGCGCCCTCCTCTCAGAACGTGGGTGGGCGCTGAGCCCGCAGTGAATTCCCAGCTTCCGGGGACGGCTGGGCGGTGCGGGTCCTTGGGAATCGGGGCGGGGTTGGCCTGTGGCTGGCAGGTGGGGCCATGACGCGTAGCCATGGGTGGGATTGGCTCTGGCGACCGGAAGGGGCGGGGTGAGGTGAGCGCGCTGACGTCACGACGCCGACTCCCTGGCAGCGCTGCGTGGGCAAGCGGATCCCAGGCGCTTGCTGGCGGAGTCTTAACGAGGGGAGGCCCCGAAGGACGGCACCGCGTAGCCCGGACCTGCAGGACCTCTCTTCCCAGAGACCATGGGAGCGCAGCTGAGCGGCGGCCAGGGCGGCCCGGAGCCGGCGCAGCCCCAGCCCCAGCCCGCGGCTCCGGAGGCCCCTAGGCGGCCCGAGCCCGAGCCCAGCCCGTGGGGGCCGCTGGACGACGTTCGCTTTCTCATCACCTGTACCTCCTGGTACTGACTCGGCGCCTCCGGAGTCTGCCGCCCGCCCGCCGAGCCGCTGCCTCCTGTCGTTCTTGCCATCCCCGGCCTGGTCGGGCCCTCGTCTCCTCTCACCGCGTCCTGTGCCTCTTACCTTGATCCCGGAACCCGGAAATGACAGAATTCGGAGACGGCGTGAGATGCTGGAAGTCCCGGCAGGGTTGTCTCCCGCATTAGGGGCTTCGTCTCGTCTCTGGTTCTTCCCCCCAGCCTGGACCCAAACTTAACTCAGACCTTCGTGCTCACCCCCACCCCTTTCTCCAGGCTCTTGGATCCTGGGGCAGCCCAGTTTCAAGTCCACAGTCCCTGCTCTTCATGACTGAAGACGGAACCCCCACTCCCTTGCCCCTGGCTTCCAGAACGAGGCCGGGGCTTCTGCTAAGACCCCAAAGTTGCTGACCTCCTGACCTCCATCCCTTAATTATTGAGAACTAGACCTTTGCATGTGTTTCAGATCATGGCACCATGTGCAGTGACCCCAAAGAAGGTCTTTCCAGGATCCCAATGACGCTATATTCCTGGGACCCAGGAACACTGGGCCTCTTTTTGGGGAGAGAGAACATTTCTGATTGCTGGTGTGGCCGAGGAGATATGTGAGGCAGCTCCCAGACACCCCAAAGCATGCCGTACCCCATTGCTCCCAGAACCATCCTAAGGCCACCCTCAGAACCTGATCCTTGTCCCCTCACCCCAGGGAAATGACACATTCTGTATTTTTGTTTTATTTAGAAATGATTTAAAAAACATTATACAAAGGCTGATCAGTTTAAAATGTGACCGACACTGAAATGCTGTGATGTCCCCCAGGCTGAGGGGAAGCTGGGCTCTGGGGCCCCCAGTGCTTTGCCCCTATGCCTGTCTGCCCTGTCCTGGGGTGATGGACAAACAGATGACCACAAGGCAGGAGAGCTGAGATTAGAATCCTCCAGGCTGAGCCCTCTCTGGGCCTGGCCTTGCATCCCTCACATCTGCAGCCTGGGCTGCCTGCCTCCGTCTCCTGCTCTTTCTCAGCTGGCCAACACGGAGGAGCCTGGGAGGCCTCGAGCTTTCAAGAAGTGAGAGCACCAACGTGAGGAGTGGAGCGGGAGCATGGGGGGAGAAGGGGGGCCAGGAATAGGAGGAGATGGATAGAAGAGTCACCTCTGATCTCATCTTGGACCCTAGAGGGGTCCACAGGTGGGGACACAAGGCCCAGGCAGCCCACTGGATGGCCTGGGCAAGTAACAATCTCTTTGCGCTTCACCCAAGGGAAGGGCACAATGAGAGTCGCCCTCAGCCTCCCAGGGCCTACGCAGGTTTCATGGGAGTGGACAGATGTGAGCTAATAAAGTGCTTTGCAAAATATAAAACACTGTACAAACCTATGAATTGCTAATATCTCTGCAGTCATTCCCCACTGCCCCAGGGAGCCTGCCCTTGGCCAAAACAAACAGAAGAATGATGACAAGGGACACAGTGGACCCACATAGGCTCCTCTGGGACAAGAAAGATTTTGCTTGAGACAGCTCCTAGGACAGCAGGAATCCCTGTGTGTGCTACAGGGTAAGCAGACCCAAAGTCTAGAGGCCGTGGGGCGGGGCAAGGCCCATATGAGCTCAGAGGGCAAAGGCAACATCTGAGGCCCTGCTAGGACCCTGAGGGCTGCCTGACACCACGTCTGGCTTTGGCAGAGAGCCAGCAGGCATTGCTGAACCCATTGGTCTTGCCTAGGGTGCCTCAGTGACAAGCTGGGCTGCCTCCAGTGGGTTGGAACAAGGCAAGATGAGCATTGGAAATTCCTGCCAGAGACAGTGAAGGGTGGGCCCAAGAAGGGTCAAAAAGAGGCTCTTAGGCATGGGGCTGCTACCATCTGGGGGTGCCCTATTCCTAAGAGCTATGTGAGAGGCTGGGTGCAGTGAGCTGGGTCAGGAAGGACCAAACTCATGGTATAAATGCTGCTTCCAGGCTGAGAGATTGAGTCAGCCTCAGATTGAGCATTTCAGAAGATTGCCCTGGGCCCTGGAGCCATCTTTGCCTCACCTATCTAGTCTGGCTGAGCCCCCAGCCTACAAGTGACAAGCTGGAGCAGGGCTGGAGACGGGGAGTGAGGAGGGGTTGGTGGGAAGAGGGACGGGGATGATGGCAGGAGCGGAGGGTCACAAGCTCAGATCGGCCTCCAGAAATGGGGTCAGCTCCTGCCCAGCTCTTTAGCCTGATGAGCAGAGCCTAGTTCCTGGGGTGTCTGGGCTCTAGAGTGGCCTTAACAGCACCTTGGTCCTTTATCGCCTGGGGGAGGGCCGGCCACACTGGCCTCATCATCAAGACAGTCACCTCTAATTCACCTAAAGCCTCAAGCAGCCTTTGCAGAATGGGACTTGAAACAGTAGTGACAGGACGTTTAAATATTCACGACATGACAGCTGGGTCCTTATCAGATTCAGCTGGGCCACAGCCCTGCCTGCAGCATGACCCTAAATCCTGGGTCTCGGGGGGAGACCCTGGCATGTGGAGCAGGTTTCCTGAGGGATCTGCTATATGCCAGTAGGGGAAACCCAAGTTTGAGGCCCACCGTATGGGCAGCAGGGGTCCTATAGCCTTGGAGGACACTGGGGTGGGGGTGGGAGGACATCTGACCAGCAGGTGTTGGCAAAAGGAGGCCAGGACTGGTGGCATCTCCCAGTGGGGTTGGGAGAGCTGGTGCTGGCTTCCCACAGAAGGTGCTGGGCCCCAGCCAGGAATGGAGCTATGGTGCTTCATGGGCAGGCCTGAGGATGCAGTGACCACGGGAGCTCCTTCTGGCATGGTCCCTGTCTCCTGCTGGGGTCTGGGCTATTCCCTTACGTAGGGAGTAGTTTGTCCAGGACAGAAGGCCGGCAGTTGAATGCCAGGCACCCATCCTGGGGCACAGCCCCATCGCTCCCTGCCCATGCTTAGCCTCGGCCAGTGTACCCACTACTTCAGCTGCATGGCCCTTGACCTTGGGCCCTGCTGGGCCTGGATGGGCTGTGGCCAGAGCTGCCCCTCAGACCCTGGTGTGGAGGGGCCTGGCTGGCCAGACCGAGTTGACAGAGAGTGCCCTGGGTTGCTCACACCCACTCCTGGACTGGCCGCTTATAGTAGGTGACAGGCTGAGGGCCTGCCTTGTTCTTGAACTGGAAGATGGTGTACACCAGCACCAGGATGCAGAGGGACAGGATGCAGGGGATGACCACAGCCACGGCGTTCACAGAGCCAGGCACATCGTTGATGGTCACCATGATGTCCACGTCGTCCTGGGGCAGCCGCCGCTCCTTTCGCCGCTCCACCTCCTTCTGGTTGCAACCCATCCAGTCACGCAGGATGTTGCGCGGATAACCTGGCTCCACACTCAGTTTCTGGTTGTCAAATTTCCAGTAGTCCCGGCCCTTGTAGAAGTAGGTATAATCTGCAGAAACAGGCCCAGCGTCACCACTCCCAGATACTTCCCTGCACCTGCTCTGGGCCACCCCGAGAGGCCAGATGACCAGAAGCTGGTGTGAGAGGGCCCCGGGTGCTCTGGCAGCATGGGAGAAGGGCACCCAGGACCTGGAGCCACCCAACCCGTCTTTCTGAAGGTGCTGGAAGCCACTGAGAGGCTTTAAGTAGAATGGGGACCCCATTCAACTTGTGCTAGGAAATGATCATCAGGGACTGGCTTTCCAGGCAGGGCCCTCCTCATCCTGGGTCACAGCTTTGTCACCTTCTGCCCACAGGCCCCTACGTGGATCAGACCACGCCCCAAAGTATGGCTGGGACAGCACCATTTCCACAGCTCTGGGCTCCAGTCCAGCTCCTGCCTGAGCCAAGGGAGGCAGGGAGCAAGATTTCTCCTGTTGACAGCGGACAGCACCTCTCTGCATGTGTCCTGGATGTTTTTGACTTTGCATCACAGGTGCAGGGTCTCGGGGACCCTGAGGGGGAGGGGCTGTGCAGCCTGCCAACCACTCCCTGGTGGCAAGCCGAAGGGTCCCCACAGCAGCCTTAGCCAGCTCAGGGCCCCTCCCCCAGACTCTTCTCATTGGCCGGCTCCCCACCCTGGCTGGGACTTTCATTGGTCACGGTCCTTGATGACATCTGTCTCTAAGGCTCTCTCCAAACAAGACCGTGTGGATAAAGTCTCAGGTACACAGGAGAGCTGTGCCCTGCAGCCATTGGCTTCCTTGCCAGGGATGTCTCCTCGGAGAGACCTTCCTGACTGCCCTCTCTAACCAGCCCCTCTGCCTCTCTCACAGATTTCTTTCCCTTAGAGCATTTGTTGCCACCTTATTTGTTTTCTACCACTAGACTGGTAGCCAGGAACTGCAATGCAAGCCTTGTTCCCTCCCTGCTCCACCCCCAGCTCCTCCCACACAACCTGGCTCTCAATATTACTTGGGGAGTGAATGAATGAATACTATTGATCCACATAACTAGACACACTGACAAGATAATGAGAATAATAGCCACTAAAACTTAAGATAGCATGGCTGGTGTGCTAGGCATTGTTCTAAGTTCTCTATATAATTTATCTTATTTAATCCTCACAAAAGCTCTATGAGATACTGTCATTATTATCCCCATTTTATAGATGAGGAAACTGAGAAAACTTAATTTGCCTAAACTCACAGAGGTAGAGGTGGGAAGTGAACCCAAACAGCCTGATTCCAGAGTCTGTGCTTTAAACCAGATCAATGGAGGTGGACAAAATAAACATTCACAGACACTGTCTCTGCACTCGGCAAGACCTGGCCCCTTCTCCTGAGAAACCCCTAGTCCGGAGGGGAGACAAGCTGTGGGTGGGCAGTGGCAGGTGGCAGGCCTGCTACCTGATTGCCAGCCTGGCCTTCGGAAATGGCTCATCAATTAAAAAGGCTTCTCTCTCCAACTTGCCCTCAAGCCCTGTGAAAAAGCACCTCTGTACCACCCATGTCCATAAGTGCTTTTCAGATGTAATAACCCAAGGAGCCCCAGGAATACACCTGAGGCCCACTGTTTGAGAAAACACTGTCTGAAGGCATGATGTTAGCCTGTGAAAACATCTCTTGACTGAGAATCAACCCTACACATGAGAAATCGTGACTTGGTCACTGGGACAAGAAACTTAATTCACCACGTGAACAATGGGTAGATATAAGGCAGGTGTCTTTGCACCGAAGGGATGTTTCTCAAGCCTGGATATCCTGCGAGTTTGCCCACATCCTGACGAGGACCACATAAAATCAGTGGGTGCCCAAAGAGTCCCCGGACAGACCACCCCATGTGGCTGGGTATGTACGTACATCCTTCCTTGCTGATGAAGGCTCCCTGGGGTGCCTGCGGGATGCCCTTCCACACGGTGATGGGCTTGGGATAGCCAGGGTCCGTGGCTCGCCGCTCCTCGCTGTAGCGCCAGTACCGCTCACCTTTGAAAAAGTAGGTCTTGCCCACGGGTTCCCAGCGCAGAGCTGTGTCAATGCCTTCCCGGGGCAGACAGCTGCCCAGCTCCCCAAGGCTGTGCGGGTAGCCGGGCTCCACTGTCACCTCCTTGAACACCCAGTATTTGTCACCTGTGGCCAAGAGGAGCCAGGGTCAGCTTTCCCCACCCACCCAATGCCAGAGGTTGCCACAAGGGCCATTTGCTTGACTTCTACTGGGACTGGGGGCATTCCCAGATCCAGGGTGTCAGGAGGAAACAAGGCCCTAAGCTGCTCATTGCCCTTGGTGCCCCCACACTGCCCAGGGCACCAGGCTCCACCATTTTCTTCTCAGTGACCTGCTCTTCTCCTCTCCAGGTGACCTCAGTCACTCGTAGCTTCACACACACCCTTCCTGCCACCAGTGACACCCACCACAGCCACTGTCCCCACTGGCCCTGAGCACCAGACCCAGATACCCTGATTTCCCACTGGTGGCTGGGCATCTCCAAGGCAGCTTCCCAGATGCCTCATCTTCACCACAGAGAGCCTTCCTCCCTCATCACCTTTGCCTCCCAGGGTCCCCAACAAGAAGCCCTGGTCTCATTTTGGCCCTCTCTTTCCTTATCTCAGTTGTCAGCCTCTTATGAGGCCTCTGGAATCTCCTGGGGACTGTCCCCTCCTTTCTAGTCCCACTGCTCCTGCCCTGGTGTGGGCCTCATAGGAATCGTCTCCTCAGCTCCAGCACCCACCTCAGCATGGCCCCTGCCTCTGCCCTATCATGCTGCCACCTGTGCTGTGGCTCTCTGCTGCTCAGAGACACTCAGTGAACCCCAATGTTGGCCTAATGGATCAAGCCCCCATTCTGGCTAGGTGATCATGGCCCCTAAGGATTTGCCCACGACGACCTTCCCAGGGTACTTCCCACCGCTCTCCAGTCTGGGGCCTCTGTGGCTGTAGGGTGCTTGCACATTCTCACCACACCTCCTTCACTCATCCCCTGGAATGTTCTCACTGCTCACTGTATCTGTGTATCTTACCCACCTTGGCCTGGTGCAAGTTGAGATAACTGATGTGAAACAACCTGGCACAGTACAGGGCACAGAGTGGGAAGGCCACACATGTTAGCTCCCTCTCCCCTGCCATTCGCCGTGTGGCCTCCTCACTCTCCCCTCACAGAGCTGATGGGAGAGCCCTGCATGGAGCGCTGGATGGTCTTCAGTGGGCTGTCCCAACCTCCACTCTTCTTCCCACCAACCATGGCACAGTCACTTCCTGACATGTTCTCCCCAGATCGTACATCACCTGCCTGCCAGAATCTGCCCTGTCAGTGGTCAGCATTTCTCTTGGGGCTGGATGGGCTCTTGGAGGGCATCTGCCTCCCACCCACCTCTTCCAGTTTGCAGATGGGGCCAAAGGGGGTCCCAGGAGGGGCAGGGTCCCTGCACAGTTTACATTACCTTTGAAGAAGACGAATCTTCCATCAGCCCTTTCATAGGCCGCGTCTATGCGAGTGGGCAGGCCCTTCCAGAACTGCTCAATCTGCATGGGGTAGCCTTCCTGCACCCGGTTATTGCGCAGGCGCCAGAACCAGCGATCCTGGGGGGCAGGAAGAGGTGTGGCAGGCTCTGCCTCTGAGCCCAGTGATCTCAGCTCTGGGGCTCAGGCTCAGCAACCCACGAGTCCTCCCTGGAGTCTGATTTCAAAGCCCCTCCATGAGGAAGATAGGATGTCATGTAACTCTCTTCATTTAAACCTCCCAATGGCTCTGGCTTTCCCAGGACCATTCCTAGTCCCCTGTCTGGGTACGCGAGGGCCTTCTCATTCTAGCCCCCAACTCCTTCACCAGCTCACCTCTTATTCTCGTCCTTCCCCCTCACTTGACACTCCAGCCACACGGGGATTCCAAACATTCCCCAAATGTGCCAGGCAATTTTCAGCACCCATCCCCACTCCCCATGCCTTCGTACAAGTGGTTCCCGATGCCTACACTCTCCTCCTCAGGTTTGTTTTGGTGCACCTTCTCAGAGAAGCCTTCCTTGACCCACCAAGGAATTAGTCATTTCCTCACCTGCAGTCCCCAACACACCCCTGCTGGGCTTGGAGCTCCTCAAAGGCAGGGGGATGGGAGTTTGGGTCATTTTTGGACTCCAGCACCCACCACAAGACCTAGCCCCAGTTGGGGCTCAAGAAGTGTTTGTCAAATGAAAGAATGAATGGGCAGGAGTTTTTAATTCCCACTGAAAGGGTGGATAACCTGAGACCAGAGAGGGCAAACAACTTCCCCAACGTCAGGCAGCAAGCTAGGGACAGAGGCAGAACTTTTCCCACAGCCAGGACTCTTCCATCCCTCCCCTCCCCTGGGACGGGGCATTAAGAGGGTGACACAGAACCGAGGCAGCAGAGACCTGGAGACCCTGAAACAGAAAGCAGACAGGCCCGGTGGGTGGGTTTGCGCAGGGGAGCTGGAAAAGAAGACTCTGGGGCCTGTAGTGACCACATGGGGGCAGCAGAGAGTCGAGACATCAGCCTAACCCAATCCTCCCGCTCTGTGAAGCTCAGGGTGCCCTCCCCACGGGCTGGCCCCACCTAGCAGGGCAGGGATCTGGGGCAGCGCGCCATGGAATTCCCCCAAGCCTGGGTAGGACTCCAGGTGCCTCCACTTACAGCTGCAGGACCTGGGGCAAAGTACTTCACGAGCCTCACCTGCAAATGGGGTGAATTGAATGAAAGAATGCAGGTCAAGGACCTAGAACAGTGTGGGGCATGTGGTTATTGTTGAATAAATGACAGCTAAATAAGCAAAGAGTCTGATAAAAATCCTTCTGGGAAGCAGTGTGGGCAAGTCCCAGGACTTGCCCACACCTCAGTTTTCGTATGTGTCAACAGGGATGATAACCCAGACTTGCCCAAAAACAGTTCAGTTGGGAGGGTCTAAGAGAAATAAGTGCAGAAGATCAAACATAATCTATAAAAGATGGTACAAAAGCTGGAAAAGAGGTTTTTTTAAAGGTGTTTTACAAAGCACTTTTACATCCAGTTTTTTAACCCCTCACAACTCTGCTAAGTAGTTCTGAGATATAGTCTTCGGAAAGGCCAAGTGACTTGCCCAGAGCCACTCATGAGAGGCAGGACAGGGGCTCAAAGCTTGCAGGAGAACTCCATGAGAGGAGTGGCTTAGCCCCCTCACATCGCCCAGTGTGATGGAGATGGGGAGGTGCAGCCCAGATCCTCTTCAGTATGGCCTCAGCTTCAGAGATCCTCCCCCAGGGTCGCGCCCTTCCTCTTCCAATGATCGAATAAAGCGGGGGCTATAAAGTTTCAGCCATTTCTGGCTCAGGGGGGGATGACTGACGGGCCCGTGCTAGCTCTGCAGTGCCCTGCCGGGGTGGCTAAGTCTGCAGTGAGCCTATGGAGCTGCTTGAATTTTCCCACCACTCCCCTCCCCTTTCCCAGATATTAATTCCAAAGGAACGTCCTAATCGAAGTCCTGCATTCCAAACACCATCTCAGAGTCTGCTTCCTGAAGAACCCAACCTGCAAAACACCAACCAAACCGCCACTCAATCAGCCCACAGCTAAGGTGACAGGCACAGGATGGGTGACAAGACGAAGGCTGGCCAGCTTCCTCTCGGGCCCGGCAGGATCGGGAGTCAGAGTCAGCCACCTCTGACCACACCCTTACTCCGAGCCGGCCATCTTCACAGCCATTAGCTCATTTAATCTTAAGAGAGATGACTGACTCCCTTGGAAAACCTGCGGTCTGGAAGGGGAGGGGATTTGTTCAAGGTGACAGAATAGACGCTGGTCCCCAGCACTTTTCCCCAGTGTGGACGCCCGGGAAGGTCCAGGCTCACCCACCTGTTACTCTTTCCTCTTGGGAACAGCAAGCTGATTCTTCCAGCAGCACCAGGAATGGGCCCTGTGCCCTGGCCACGGGGCCAGCTCCCACCTAGGCCTCCCAGCAGGCCTAAACCCAGGGCCTAATCAGGCTCCGCGGTGGGGGCAGGAGTGCAAGGGGAACACCCGGGGGCGCCAGAGGACCGGCCCTACCTTAAACACAAACATCTCGCCCCGGAGGAGGGCCACCGTGTTGAAGTTGCCGTCACAGATGTTAGGTTTGGTGCCTGGTGTGGATGGCCGGTCCCCAAGGGGTGGCCGCGGGGGCCTGGGCTGCCGCTCGTGCTTCCTCTCAGACGGTGAGTGGATCCTGCGGACGGGGAGCGTGGGGAGGGGCCTTGTGGGCTCCAGGGGCTCAGCTGGGGGTCCTGGAGAGAGGGGCCGCATCTTAGAGAGGGGCTGCCCCGTGTCCCAGTGCCATCACCTTATCCTCATCCCAACCGGCTCTGACACAGGCCTGTCACCCTGCAGCTCCTGCTCCCTCTCCCCATTTCTAACTCTCCATTCTTTGAGAAACAGAAGCCATCAGAGGGGAACTCTTTCTCTTTCCACTCCCAAATCTGGTATCTTCTCTTTTTTCTCTGTTACAAGGCTCAGAGCTCATATGCTCTCCCACCCTCTCCCCACCTCTTGGTTCTTTTCCCTCTCCTGGCATCCACAAAGTTGCTCCCATCTAAGAGAAAACAAGCCAACAAAAACACTTCCTCAATCTAGATCCTCCTCCAGATTGCACCCATTTGTCTATTATTTCTCTGCTACCATTTGCGCACACTGGCCTCACTTTCATTCTTTATCCTATACCAATTCCTCTTCTGCCCCATCACCTGCTGAAACTGCGCTTGTTCAGGTCATCAGCGGCCTCCACTTTCCCAAATCTAATGGTCACTTGACTCAGTATTTTAGGGTCACTTCTCAGACATTGCTGTGTGCATGAATCAGCTGGGAATCTTGTTAAAATGCTGGTTATGACTCAGAAGATCAGAAGAGGGACCTGAAATCTTGAGTTTCTTCAGTCTCCCAGGTGGTGCCAATATTGCTGGTCTGAGGCCCATGCTTTGAGTTGCAGGATCGTAGGCACGCTTTCCTTGAAACATTCTGCTCTCTGTTTTCAGGATACTATGTGGTCTTGCTTTCCCTCCTATGCATAGGCTGTTCCAGCTCAGCCTCCTTTTCTCCTCCACCCTACACTTGAAAAGTTGGAGTGGTCTTGGCTTAGCCTGGATCCTCTTCTCTCTCTACATTTGGATCCCTAGGTTGGTGGTTCTCAACTTTGGCTGCATATTAGGATCACCTGGGGAGCTCCTAAAACTCCTGCCACTAAGCGGCACCCCACGACAACTGAAACTGAATCTCTGGGAGTGAGACCTGAGGCCTGGGCATCAGTATTTTTAATTGGAATTCCCAGGTAATTCCACTGGGCTTCCAGGGCTAAGAATCATTACCCTAGGAGATCCCATCCAGATTCTTGGCTTCAATGCCCCACTATAACAGAGCTGAACAACAGAACTTGCAATGAGGATGGAAATGTTCTAAATCTGCACTGTCCATTACAATAGCCTCTAGCCACATGTGACTTTTGAGCACTTGAAATGTCCAACTAGTTCTCAGTGTGACTCAGAAACTGAGATTTTAATTTTATTTAATTTCAATTAATACGAATTTCAATCTCAATAGCCACATGTGGCTAGTGGCTACTGTATTGGACACCAAAGAACCCAGAGCAATATCCCAGCCCAGATCTCTGCACTGCAGACTGATAAATCCTATTGCTACATAACTCCAAAAGGCAGAAACCTTGCTGTCATCCTTGACCCTCTGCCTGTCCCCCCCACCCCTATGTCTGATCTGTCAGTAAATCCTGTCCACTCTATCTTCAGAATTCCTGCCCGTCCCCACCTGGTCCTCTGCTGCTTTGTCTATGGAGATCCTGCCCATCTGCAGGGCTCAGGGTTATTGGGCAGAAGCCCCTACATCAGAAGGGCACATTCTTTTTTGGTGCTATGTTGGCAAGCATCAGCTGGAGTAAACTGGTCCCATCTCACATGACTCATTTGACAAGAACAAGAACTTCACATACCAGCGTGAAAAGAAAACCAGGAAAGAGGCAATGGTAGGAGGCCTTTCCCAGCTTATCAAGATATCAGCTTAGCCTCTCGTTTTTCCTTTTTTAAGAACAAAGCTCTGGTTATTCTCTTCACATTGTGTCACCACTCCTAGGGCAGGTGTGTGAAGCTCTTGAGAGTGCTCAGTCACTGTTTGGTGAATGTGTGAGGGATTGAACCACAGGAGGAGAAAGGGAGGCATAAGCAAGGGGATGTGGGTAGAGAAGAGGGTAGGGGAGGCTTCTAGGCAACTTTGTCCCTTCCAATCTCCAGTCAGGCCCTTCCCAAGGTTCCCCAAGTGTGCCAAGGGGAAGCTTTCCCCTTTCTGGCCAAGCAAAGACATCAGAAGTTTCCAGAGGTTGGAGACCAGACAGAGACAGGGCTGGTAGCTGAATCCAGGCCTTCTGATTGCAGGCCCAAGGAGACAAAACAACAGTAGATACAGAAAGTAGAATCCAAGCCCAGGGAACCAAGGAGCCCAGCAGCTGTGCAGATGGACAGCAGCACGCCCAGCCCACCTCCCGTGCCCTCCCCCATGCCCTCCCCCATGCCCTCCCCCATGCTCTCCCCCATGCTCTCCCCTGCCACACACCGTAGATCTTCTGGATGCCCTGGAGATCATCCTGGGGCAGCTTGAAGTTGTGTGTCTCCATGTACTGGTAGAAGGGCGCCATGATGGCGCTGGGGTCGTTAGAGTGCTCCAGTCCCAGCGCATGGCCCAGCTCATGCACTGCCACCAGGAAGAGGTCATTCCCTGTGCAAAGAGCAGTGGGAGGTTCACAGGGCACCCACTAAAATATCAATCAACCTATCCATCCATCCATTAATTAGGCAAACACTGAGCACATGCTTTGTGCCATGGTGACACTGGGGACGTACAGAGAAATTAGACACAAACCCTGCCTTCCAGAACTCTCGAAACAGTAGAGTGTATGGACGAGGAAACAAAATAAGTGCAATAGGGGGTCCCAGCTGCTTGAATAGATGTCTGTAAGGGTCCAGTGGGGACTCTGAACTTGGAGGAAGGTGTTCAGGGAAAGCTTCAGGAAGGTGAAGCTTGAGTCTTCATAGATAAGAAGTTAGTCAGGAGAAAGGATTCAGAGGGTAGGAGAGGAAGGGGAGGGGGGGTGGCATTCCTGGCAGAGGGGAGGCTATAAACAATGTCCAGGGACAGACAGTTTCATTCCACTTGGCTCTGGAACAAAGCACCGTGGAGGGAGCCAGAGAGCGATGAGGTCAGACAGGCTGGCTCACAGGGCTCTGTAATGCCCTACAAAGAATTTGGATTTGCTTCCTGGCCAGTGGGGGGTTTAAGCAGGAATGGGGGTGGGTGATAAGATGAAATCACTCTGGCTGCAGTTGGAGGGCTGGGGGTGGGGTGGAGGGATGAGTCCAGAGGCAGAGAGATCAGAAGCTGGGACAAAGGTCCAGGTGAGAGATGGGAAGGGCCTGAGCCACGGGGGAGGCCATGTGGGCCAGGAGGGTGGTTCTGGGGCTGCAGGCCGGTGGTCAGCTTCAGGAGGCCGGGAACAAGGAGGGCCCCTTTCGTGGGGCAGCTTTCAGTCAGGTAAGGCCTCAGGCCAAGATCAAGGCAGGGATTCAGATGCCGGTGGGAATAAAATCCAGGTGCTGAAAGTGGGAGGGGGCTTCCCAGTACAGAACTGAGGTGCCTCATGGGCCCTGAGTGGGACAGATCTCGTTCACGTCCAGCTCTGTCCCCTACCAGCTCTCTGAACTTGGCCAGTAGGCTTACCCCTGAGCCTCAATTTCCTCATTTGTAAAATGGGGAAATCACCTCTACTACACAGGGTTGTGTGAGGCTTGAGTAAGATAATATATATAAAGCACTTAGCAGTGAATGGTAGCGGCTCTTGTCATACTTAACAAAGAAGCTTGGTTACTAGAATAAGCCCATTTACAGGACAGGAAGCACAAAGCCAATGGGGTTCTAGCAGCCAGCTCCTCTTAAAGCCAACTCCCCTGAGCTTATGGAATTAGACCTCAGAGAGAGCAAGGCCTGAATTTAGTGGTATTAAGATGTCCAGCTTTAGGAAAGAAATGTAAAGGGCAGGGAGTTAGGTAGGTTATTGTGTTGACAGTCTTGACTCCTGGCCACCCAATTACAGACCCCTGCTGGCCTTGACCCTGGCCTCTGTTTGCCCTTGAGCCCTGCCTGTTATCTGTCAGCCCTAAGGCATATCTCAGCCCATTTCTGCCACCACTAAGTCCAGGGGAGGCTGCCAGGAGCCTGCGGGATGTCAAGAATCCTACTGCCCACTCTGGCCCCAAGCATCTCTGACAAAGTTGCCCTTCCCCAGGCCAGCCCTGAGGTTCTTGTGAGGGTTAGATGGAGGTGGGGATTGCCTCTGGTTCCTGGCTAAGGTCTTGGGAGGAGACAAGAACCCGGTGTGGCAGACCCAGACTGGGGGAGGTTTGTGCACGCTGCTCTGCCGACGTGAACACTGTCTTCAGCGAAACTGCTTCTGAGCAGTGGAGAGGAAGGGGGATGTGCAAGATCAGTGCAAGATTGGCCAAAAGCCTGGGGCCGGCCTTCTGCTGGGGCACGGCAAGCTGGCGGGAGAATGCTGGGCCACCCCCAGCTCCTTCCTCAGGTCCAGGTCCCTTTGGCAGCAGGAAAGGTTGAGCTCATTTCTGAGCTCCATCCAAAACAAAGGCAGCCGCTCGAGCCAGCGGAAGGCAGCTCTGCTTCCCGGGGTCCTGGCCCGGCTCTGCTCCCGGCCTGTTCTTCTACCTGGGACAAGCTCTTCAGGGCCTCAGTCTCCTGACCAGGCCCTTGCTCAGGGGCCAGCCACAGGGGTCTCAGCTGGAGGCCAGGGAGCAGGGCTCTGGGCACCCGGCAAGATTCTGAACCTTGGCCTGAGTCAAGGTTATTCTGTTAACCTCTGTGCCTGTGGGTTTCCTCCAGGGACCAAAAGGGGGAGAAAAGCTGGCAACCTACTGCTCAGGAATCCCCAAGAGCAGTTACATGGGGGCTGCTCTAAGGGGATATGGAAGGAGAGGGGAGAGGAGCAGGACTTCCTGGAGCTTGCAAGGCAGGGAAGCAGAGGTATGAGAAGGAGAGGCCTGGCATGGAGAAGCCCCCAGGGTCTCCCCTGCCCAGAAGGTGAGAGGCAGGGAAGTGGAGTGGTCAGAAGCACACTCTCCTGGAGGCCGACTGCCCAGCTCTGCCATGTCCTCACAGTGTGACATGTTAAATCTCTTCCGCTGTGATGTGAAGATGATAATATACTTTCATCCTAAGAATGGGGGTGAAGATTCAGGAGGCAAGGTGTAAAAAGTGCTCACGCTGGTTCCTGGCCCAGGACTATCACTTGTCATCAGCAGGGTCGGCTTGGGCTGCTTGTGAGGACCAGCATCCCTGCTAGGGAGCACTCCCGTGGGTCTGGGGAATCAAGTCCTTTCCTCTCCTTCCTTTCTTCCTCATGGGACCCTCCAGATGTGGTGATCCGCATCTCATCGACTCCCCACCTCCCAAAAAGGGATATAACGTTTCCTTTTGCCTCTATTCTTTGGTTGGGGCTGCCTCTCCACCTGACATACCCCACTCCTTCAAAGTTCAGCTCAATGCCGTAGCCCCCGGGAAGCCTTCCTTGATTTCCCCAGCTGGCAGGGAGTACTTCCCCTGCTGCCCTTTCCAGCAGTTTCAACTGTCTTTATGGTGCTGACCCCTTTCCACCTGCCATTACAGCCCCAGGACACATGCTCATCTGTTCCAGGACCATGAGCTCCTTGACGGCAAGCTTTGTGCTTGGCATGGCTATGTGACAGCACCCGGGGTGGAGCAGAGCCAAAAATTCAGTATTTTTCCAGGTGTGGTTCTTGGACACCTGCAGCAGAACCACCTGTTAAAAATGCAGAGTCCTAGGTTCAGCTCTGGCTCCACCACTCAACACCTGTGAGAAGTTCTTAACCCCGTGGAGCTCATCTATAAAATGGAGATCATAACCCCTGCTTGGCCTACCTCCCAGAATGGAGGAAGAGTCCTCCACTCTCTGAAGTGCTACTCATGATGGCTCTTCCTGTCTTGTCACCTTCCCCTGTGCAGGAGCAGCCTGGGCTAGGCTCCATCCCCAGCAGACATCACTAGTTGGTTCATGTGAAAGAGACAAGGACCGAATGCCTGGAAGTAGCCCCAGAAACCAACTTACAGATGGGTTGGGTGAGAGTCCCCCCAGACTCCAGCCAGGTGGAGAATCAGAATCACCTTTACAACCCCATGGTTCTCCAGGGGAGACTTTTACTCACACAGATGCAGGAGATTCTGATTCTGGAGATTCGGGTTAGGGCTTAGGCAATCTTTTATTATTTTAAGTTCCCCAGGAGAATTTTATACTGTGTGACAACCTATGTGATGCAAAGGCACCAGCACCCCCTGGGAAGTATTCTTGCCAAAAAAGTGAATCTAAATCTAGTCTGCCTGTAGATCTGATGACCAATATTCAGGAAATATAGGGAAAAGAGACATGGTAAAATGAACCTGAACCTAGTTGAGCCAAATGACTATATTGAGGACAAATGACCCAGTTTCTTCAACAAATAAATGTCACGGGGGTGGGGGTGGGATGGGGAGAGGGGGAAATGATTTAAATTAAAAGGGCCTTACAAGACATATCAGCCACAGGCAGTGTGTGGGTTTGTTTGGATTCTGATTCAAGCAAACAACTGCAAGAGACATTTTTGAGATAATTTGGGAAAATGAACAAAACTGGGTATTAGATTTTGTTGAAACTATTGTTAACGTTGTTGGGTTTGATAATGATTTTGTGGTTATGCTAAAAATAAGTCTTTACCTATCAGAGATATATGCTAAAGTATTTACAGGCAACATGACATTATGTCTGGGATTTTCTTTAAAATACATCAGCCAAAGAATGAGAGTGGGGTGGGGTTGGAACACCAGTAGGTGAAATAGGAATGGCACCATGTTGACTATTGCTGACCCAGAGCAATGGATACTGGGGGGTCATGGTATCCTTCTCCCTGCTTTTGTGAGCAGAAAAACATGTTCTTAAACTTAATCCATTCCTGTGTGGATCCACTGTAAAAAGGACTTTTTGATGCGGTTACTTCAGTTAAGGTACCGCCCAACTGGGTCTTAAGCCTATTACTGGAGTGCTTTATAAGCAGAATGAAATTCAGACACAGGAAGACGTAGGATGACGGTGGAAGTCAAGGGAACCCAGAGAGGCCAGGAGAGGCCACCATGTGCACTGCCATGTGACAGAAAAGCCAAGGACTTAGGACACCAGCAGCCAGCCCCCAAATATCGTAGACTTCTGGAAGAAAGCATCGCCTTGATGATGCCTTGATTTTGGACTTCTCCTAGCCTCAAAGCCATGAGCCGATAAATTTCGGTTTTTAAGCCAACCCACTTCATGGTATTTATTTTAGCAGCCAGGAAACTAAAACCCCACCCTAGGCAATCCACTGAAGTCCACTCTCCAGCCAGGGGTCTATTGCTGTAGCTATGAGTTGCATCTGGATAGTTCATGCTTGGTTTCCAAAGCAGAGAAGAGTCATGACTCTTTTCCAAGAAGACATTAGCCATCTTGGAATTTCCCTCAGAGTTGGCACTTTCATCACAGACGGGGTGGGGCAGATGGGAGGGGATTGCCAGGGTGGTGTCCATCCACAGGTTCCAATCCTTCCCACACACACCACCTGAAGTTCTTGGGATTTTAAGGTTGGGCCCAATTAATTCTCCAGCAGCGGCCCAGCTGGTAAGGGAAGTACAAACTCCCAGACTGGGAAGAAGGGAGGGCAGAGGGGTAGGAGTGTCTGCCCAGTGTTTGCTCTGGACAACAACCCTTTCATCATTCACTTATCTCCACCAGGGGTATAACTAAAATCTTATCAGCTAGCAGTACCTGGCACATCATAGGGGCTGGAAAATATTAGGTCTCTTTTCCTCACACCTTATCAGTTAGCTCAGGCAGCCATTCGTTGATGTCCATCCAAGAATAAGAATAAGATAAAGAACAGGTTACCAGAAAGCCAGGAAACACATCCAGGACAAAAGGGGAGAGGTACCAGGGCTGAGGAAATGGAGGGTGATAGGAAAGAGAACAAAAAAGAAGAGGGGAGGGGACAAAGAAAATGTCATCGTTTCATAACTGCCTAGGCTGAGCCTTGGCTAAACCATCTCCTGAACCAATCTTTGACAGACAAGCCAAGATTGCCAATTCCTGATCCACCTCCTGACAGGAAGTGTTCTCAAGGAGGCAGTCGCCCTCTACAGACAACAAACACGCTTCTGATGAAATGGGCCTTCAAGAATCTGCCCCGTCTGAAGCATCGCCAGGGGCTTCCCAAACTTGCCTAAGCGTATGAATTGGACTCTCCAGGGGAAGGGCCTGGGAATCCATATTTATAATAAGAACTCCAATTGACTTTTAGGGTCAGGGAAACTTGGAGAGTAAAACAGTGTTTCTCAAGGTGATGAAACACCTGCATCAAAAACACCTGGGAAATTCATGAGACTGAACACAGATTCCCAGGCTCTACATCAGACCTGGAGACTCCAAATGGCAAGAGGTTGGGGGCCTGCAGCCTGGAATCTGCATTCTTAAAAAAAAAAAGGTTTCCGGGTGATTCTGGTGTAACTTGTGAATTGAAAATCATGAAGTTCAGCATGGTGGGTAAGAGTATAGGCTTTAGGGTCATAATATCCAGGTTCAAAGCCTTCTCTAACCATTCACCGGCTATGGGACCTTTGATGGGTTATGTAATGTTTATCTGTACCTCAGTTGACCTAGCTATAAAATGGGGACAACGTGTGGAAAGCACTCTGCACAAGTCTTGAAATACTGAAGTACTTATGGTTATCTTTTATAATCTAATAGCCAGAATCCTCTGTCTCTCCCTTCTTCAGATTCCCACTGCATTTTCTGGTACCCCTGCTATAGGTTTCTGTACAGTCTGCCTTGTGACAGGGCTACTTATGTACACATCTCTCTCCCCTTCTCAACTCTGAACTTCCAGAGAGCACAGACCATATCTGTAATGTTTGGATTCCCCTGGGCTTCGCAGTATGTTCCATTAGACTTGGAAGGGACCTTGGAGGTCACTAATGCAGCCCTC
Source organism: Bradypus variegatus (assembly GCA_004027775.1). NCBI lineage: Eukaryota > Metazoa > Chordata > Mammalia > Pilosa > Bradypodidae > Bradypus > Bradypus variegatus. The sequence goes on from PVKY010000602.1 coordinate 37,350, forward strand.
CTTTTAATACATGGGGAAAGAGAGGGTGACTGGTTCAGTCCTAGTCACATAGTCAGGTAGCTGAACAAAGGCCCTGACTCTGCCACCTATAAGCTGTGTCATTTGAGATCAGTCCCAAACTCTCTGAGCCCAAACGCCTCATCTTAAAAATGGGCATAATAATGTACACTTGCCTTAAGTGCCTTGTGAGTAAATATTGACGAGGAAACTTTTGCAACCCAAAGGGTATTGTTACTGTCTCTGCACACTGTTGAGTCTTGCTCCATAAATATAAATTTGAATCTTAGTGGAGACAGGCACGTTACTCAAGGATGCTAGAAATTATGGGGCCACAGCAAGCAGGAACCTCATCTATGGTATCTTATATCCTCCAAGCTCCTTCCAGAGCTTTCTTACCCTGAGAACTGAACAACCCGGGACTGATCCCCTGTCCCCTCATGGCCTTACCATCATGGTTGGCATTTCCTAATGTCCATGGTTCATCCGAATCAAAGTGCGTATCTCCCCCAATCCCTGGGCCAGGGAAGTAGGCGTGGGCCAGGAATCCCCCTTCCCCATCGAATGGGGAGCTGTCACCATGGAAACCAGAAGCAAAGAAGATCATGATGTCTGCCTCCTTCCGGTCACTTTTGATCTCATGATACGGCACCTCTTCAAAGGTCAGCGGGGTCACCTTCTGCCACACGTCGAAAGCCTGGCGAATAGCTTTCCTCGTGTCCAGCTCACCCACCTTTGGGGTGTAGTTGTGAATGCTGGTGAGAGAGGGGAGGGTTGTTAGGGAGGGGCAGACAAGCAGAGACTAACAGAGCTAAAAAGGCCATCAGAGACCATAGGGCCCAGTAAGATTCAAATTTTGAACCCTGGAATTCTTCTGAGGCCCAGGGGCTGAAGAAAAGTCGGAGTAGGCATGCCGCTGGGTCCCCACTGCTGCCTCAGAGTAGCTTTCCTATCATCAGTGTTTTATGTGATCACCGACAAAGTTTATGTTGAATAAAGGATTCTACTCCAATTCACAGGAAAAAAATAAGTTGGTGGATAGCATTTTCTAAATAAGATTTTTCTCCCAACTTATAAACACATTTATAAAAATTATTAAAATATTCAAACAGTAGAGAAGAGTTTATGTGAACAATCCCTTTAAAAATCTTTGGTGTCTACTATCGTTTGTCTGGTACAAGGTGGCATCTAAATTAATCAGTTATAGATTAGGCATTGCATGGGTCTCAACAAAGGAGCATCACTATTTCTCGGTGCTTTGCCTGTGACTAAGTGGGGCAAGAGCTGTCCTACCCATTCTATAGGTAAGGAAACTGAGGCTCACAGAGGTTGGATCCTGGAAGTTAAGATCAGAGTTGGGTTAGAATTCACTTCTTCTTTCTCTTGATCCTCTCTGCCTCTTCAGGAGACCGTAAGAGTCTGTCCAGCTTCTTACCCAAATTCTTCTTAAGTTTCTTTCTTTTATCAGATTTCTGAAAAGACCCTGTTCTGGTCTCTACAGCTTGCCAGCAGGAGAGGCCTTAGCTCAACTCTAAGATTAATCTCTGTCTTAGATCTTGCCCCTGAACCCAGAGGGTCCACTTGAGATGGAATTAGAGCCTTGAAAGGTGCCAACCATAGCTCACCTCAGCCTGCTCTATGCCTGGTCCCTGCCCCTGCCCCAGCCCAACTTCTGATGTCTGACTCTGCTGGGATGGCCTCATCATCTTTGTTCTTGGTCCCTGGTCTGACTTGGAAATGGATCCTGGTTTCTTCAGGCAAGGGTGACACTGATGCAATTCAGTTCCCAGTTCTCTCGAGTACTTGAGAAATAACTGAAACTGTGGGTTGGGAATCTCCAGTGAAGTCCACCAGGCTGATTTTAGATGGGGAGAGGAATCCAGATCAGAGGAAGTGGGGTTTGGCAAACGTGATAGGGAGAGGAAGAGTTCAGCCACGATCTTTATCACAGCTGAAAGTTATTGAACAACTGATCCTCCTTTTCTGTAACTAAAAACTATAAGCTTCTAAACAGAACACATCTAATATGCCCCTGAAGGACCAAATAAACCTGAAGTTGGAGCCACAGCATCCTCTGGAAGCCACAAGGGGGACAAAGTCCTAGACTCTCAGCACCTGGTCCTGAAACCCATGTACCTGGCCCTCACCCTGACTCCCACACCCACCTAAAGGGTGAGCCTCTGACCTTCAGGCCAGGGAAACACAGAGTGAGGTGGAGCCAAAGCCTGGGAGGGAGAGAGGGAGTCCAAGCACCTGTAGGTGATGTGTTTTTGCCTCCACTTCTGGCCAGTCAGGGCATAGCGCTTGTTTCTCCGCCTGCGGCTCAAGTGGGGGTGATCAGGAACACCACATCGGGGTTTCTTCATCCACCTGGGCAGAGAGAGGACACACACACACTGTGGTCACTGAACACTATGTTAGGCACTGCCCAGTCCCACCCCCAGCCTGCTTGGTGACATGTGCCCTCACCCTGGACTTCGGAACCCCAGCTCTGACAGGAACATGATTGACTGATTGATGGATTCATTCATTCATTCGTTCATTCACTCACAATCAAATGTGAAGAAGCATTGTTGTATAAGAGACAGGGAATCAGAAGATGGGCCTGATCACTCCAGCTCCACCACTAATCACAGGACCCCAAGGCAAGCCACTGAGCCAAGGTGAGCCTCATTTCCTCATCTGCAACATGGGACTTACAGTTCCTGCCCTTCCTACATTATGAGGCTGTAGGGAGCCTCAGAAGAGAATATATCTGAAAATGCTCTGGATATGTAATTACATCACATCACTCCCTGGCTTAAAACTCTCCAGTGACTTCCTCAGACACCTAGAATAAAACCCGAACTCCTCACCGCAGCCCACCTCTCCAACAACATCTTCTAGCCATAGCGACCTTCTTGCTGTTCCTTGAACCTGAGACACTTTTTCAGGGTCTTTGCATAGGCTCGCGAAGCTTCTCCTTTCCACATGGCTGCTCCTGTAAGGTCTCTACTGAAACATCACCCCTTCAGAGAGGACTTCCCCATCCACCTTGTCTAAAATAGCCTCCCCCTGCCCATCCTGCCACTAATTTTTCTTCATAGCATTTATCATACCTGACATTATATTTATATATTTGCTTTCTTATTTATTCTTCGTCTCTCCTGTTAGAGTCTAAGTTCCATGAGGATAGGAACCGTGCCTGTATTTGCGGTGTTTACACAGTACCTGACACACAAAGTACTCAACGATTAGTTGTTGAATGAATGAATGGAAGAACGAATGAATCAGAACTATCCAACAGTGGAATGGGAGGGCTGTAGTATTTGGGATGTAACTCCCCACAGCACTCTTTACATTTTATTGTGATTTTAAGTCTATTAATCTGTTGCCTCTAATAAATGGTAAATTCTTTGAGGACAAGCACTATGTCATATTCATCTTTGTGTCCCCAGAAGACAACCTGGAACTGAGTAAATCCTGGTAACTGTTCATTATCAAGTGAAGTCACATCAGGGACATCAGGGAGGATTGATAAAAGGAGCCAGGGTGGGAGGTTTGAAAGACCGTGGCTGGATGGGGCCCAGGCCATCCCAGCATTTCCTCTGTCTGTGCTGACCTAACGATCAACTCATCAACTACAGCTTGAGATGGCTGGACGGGAAAACAGTCTGACCTCATTTGCAGTCCTCTTAAAAAGCAGTTGCCATGGGCCATATAGAGAAAAGAAGACAGAGATCATTTTAACCAGACATTAAAAGTCCCTCGAGGGAAGGGACCAGGCTGTACTTGTTTTTTTTCTATGCTCCACACTGCCTAGAGAGTGCTTTACATTCATAGCCAATAACAAAAGACATTCATCAGTATAAAGATTTATCATTTTCACAGTGTTTACATTCCTTTTTTAAAAATTTTTAGTTCTAAAAGCAACCTTGTGAGGTAATCAGAAATTATTATCCCCATTTTACAGATGGGAAAATATATAAAAATAAATTGAGTAATTTGCAAAATATAGAAAATGGTGAGGCAGGTCTGGATGTCAGTTGAATGAATAAGAAAAATTTTAATGCAATTTGACAAGCAGAGGCTGGGGTTCCTATTTTAACTTTCAGTGCTTAGCACAAGGTTGAGAAAGGGGAACTATGTTTGTTGAATAAATGAATGAGTGAATGAATAATGTGTGACATTTCCCAAAGCAGACACTCAAATATAGTCCTTTAAAATTGATAATATAGCTTCCCTTTGCTGGCAGTCCCTGGGGAGAGAACTGAGAGCCCCCTCTGCTATGCCTGGCGGGACCCCTAGAGGAGAAGTGGGCACAGGGCTGGGGCTGAAACTAAGATCTCTAAATTTCACAACAAACGCCTCCCCACCCAGGTCTGGGATGAAGTGTGAGCGCCTTCTTCCTTTCCATGCCTCAGGAACACTGCTCCCTGGCCTTGCTACAAAGAGGTGGGGGCAGAGCTGCAGGCAGGAAACGCCCCCCTCTTCCCTCGGCTCATTCCCTCTGCCGCCGCCTTTTGCTGCCCACCTGCCACTCCCTGGACCCCATCCACAGGCCTGGAGATTTCTGGAACAGAACCCCGAGGCCAGGTGGTGCCTCAGCAGAGACAGCAGTGCCCTGCCCCAGGACACAGGGCCATGAGGCCCACAGAAAGCCTCCAAAATAGCCTCCGCTTTGTAAGGCCACGGGGCTCTCCCTAACCAGCTCGCGTGGGAGCCCAGGGCCTGAGGTGTCCCCTGGACGCACAGCAGCCTGGGATCACTCAAATGCATTGCCTCTGAATTTCAGAATCTTGGAATTGAGAAACTCAGGATCATGAAACCCCAGACACCAAATTTTTAAATCGTAGAAGCTTAGAATGATGGGATCCTAGAAGTGGAGAGCCAAATAATTCAACACTCCCTCTTGCAGATGAACAAGCTGAGGCCAGAGAGATGCTCCCTTGGGGCACAACTGATCCACGAGCAGGTCCAAGGCCACAGTCTCGATTTCCTGTCCCTCCACACACCCTGCTGTCTCCTTCCACCTGAGCTCAGGACCCCACCCCTTACCACCTCCTTAGGAGACTTATTCCAGCTCTTTTCCATGTCTTCTGTGTCTTAAACACATTTACACATGCTCAACTCTCTCCTGTCTTTTAAACAAGTTTCCAACTCTCTTGAGCTACCACCTTTTTAAAATTTCCCTTCACCGTCAAACTCCTTGGAAGTTTACTCTACTCTTGCTATCTCTACTCGTCACCTCTGCTTCTCCCCACTGCAGTCTGGCTTGGTCTCCACTGTCCTGGGGAGGTAACAAAAACCTCCTTTTACTAAACTCGGCTGACCCTTTTTGGCCACTCGGCCGCAGCTGGCCCCATGCACCCTTTACTGCCATGAGGCCACAGGCCTGGCCTCCTCTCCCTGTGGGGTGCCACCCCAGCACCCTTCTCTCCCTCCTCTTTACACTCAATCATTCTTGTGGTTTTGCTTGTTTGTTATTATCTCCCATCTGTCTCCCTGAAACTCGGTGTTTTCTTCTGAGTTAAAGTCTGGTGGAGCCAGGTGACTGTGGGTTTTGTGAAACACAGGGCCTCTGGAGGGCAGGGATTATACGACGAAGCCCAGTAAATGACTGATAAATGGAAAAAGTGGAACGAGAGTTGTCACCTCATTGTCATGCCAGAGTTCTCTGTATCCAGTAAGGTGTGCACATCTCAGGGAACTCCAGAGGGGGACTCACAGAACCATCAATTGAGTCAGAGATGACTTAAGAGATCATCTACAACCCAAACTCTCATTTTACTAATGAGGAAACTGAGGCCCAGAAGGGTTTAGAGACTTGCCCAAGGTCACACAGCAAGTTTATGGCAGGGTTGGGATTCCCATCCCAGTGCATCCCCAGCTGAGATCGAAAAGGACACCTTGGGATCCTCCCTCCCGGGAGACGGGAAGGAAGGAGGAATATGGTGTGAACACAAGGCCATGTCAAATGTGAATCCAAATGTAAGTCCAGAAAGTTCAAAGATACAATGTCCTATGCAAGTCTTACTCGATTGTTGTCTGATCCAACACACCGGTGACTGGGATCCCGTAAAACTGCTGCATAGTGGAGACTGCTGACTGTAAGGCCTTCCCTGAGTGCAACGCAGATGCCCGGGAATCATAGGGAAGCAGATAGCCATATGACTTTAACCAGTTCTGAAAGACATGTGAAAGAAAAGGGTGTATTATGCTGGAGAAGGCTCTGTTCTACCAGGGCAGATTTGCCCTTGAAACAAGGGATCATTTTACCTTAGTGACTTATGGACTCGTGTTCTGAGTCCTTCCTCCTTCCCTCGGTCCTGCATGCTCTGTTAAATTCATCTCCAGAAAACACAGCTCTCATCTGCTTACTCCCCCACCATAAACCTTTTGGTGGATCTCTACTTGCTACAGAATAAAGATTAAATTTGCATTCCAGGTTTTCCACTAACCTGCCTCTTTACCCATTTATTCAGTGGTTTCCACTGACATCTGAGTAGACATGCAGGAGCACAAGTACGGTTCATTCTCTGGAGTGGAGTGGCTGGTTGAAAATGCTGTGCCACCCAGAAACCCACCGTGTGTCAAGTCAGCAACAGATGAAGAATCATGTTGTAGGATAGTTCTCTTTTTTGTTTTCTTTCTTTTCTTTTTCTTATTTTTTTGTTAAAAAATTTTTTTGTATTTGTTTTTTTTTTCTATTTATTTATATTTTTTATAGGATAGTTCTTGGCATGAGATTAGATACATTCTTTATGGCTAAGCAAAAAAACCAAGCTTATTATAAAAATAATATTTAGTTTAAATATCAATCAATAATACATGCATAGAAAACAGTCTAAAAAAAAAAAGAAAACAGTCTAGAAGGACACACACAAAAAATTGATAGTGTGATTAAACAAGAGAATTCCTTATTTTTAGGAAATATGCACCAAAGTATTTAGAGTTATATAAAAGTGCATGATGTCTGCAAATTATTCTTAAATGAGTTCAGAAAAAAACGGATAAAGAGGGAA